>CM076573.1:724045452-724352952 GCA_034641835.2 Pinus albicaulis
GAGGAGGAAGCTCAAAAAGTTTTGGAGGACTTTCACAAAGGTGACTGTGGAGGTCATTTGTTTTGGAAGACTACAGAAAATAAGATTCTAAGGGCAGGGTATTATTGGCCTTCTTTGTTTTCTGATGTATTTAAGGCTGTTAAAAATTGTCATGAGTGTCAAATTTTCGAAGGGAAGCGGAAACTACAGCCTTTGCCTCTAAAACCAATTGAAGTTAGTGCACCATTCCAGCAGTGGGGATTGGATTTTATCGAGGAAATTCACCCAGCATCTTCCAGACAGCATAGATGGATACTGACAGCTACAGACTACTTCACGAAGTGGATTGAGGCGATTCCCACTCGACAGGCCACGGATGCGGTAATTATCTCTTTTCTTGAAAATAATATTCTGTCACGTTTTGGGTGTCCTAGCAAAATAATCACAGATAATGCAGTGGCCTTCAAGTCTAAGAGGATGGTTGACTTTTGTTTTAAGTACAATATCAGTTTGGGGCATTCGACCGCCTACCATCCGCAAGGAAATGGCTTGGCAGAATCTTCAAATAAATCCTTGATGAATATTATTAAGAAATTGCTGGAAATCAACAAAAAGGCATGGCACAAGAAGTTAGTGAATGCACTGTGGGCTGATAGGGTAAGTCAGAAAAAGTCTATTGGCATGTCTCCTTTCGAGCTGGTGTATGGAACAGATACGGTTTTTCCTACTTCACTTGTTGTCCCGGTGGTTAAATTGCTTCAGGAAGCTCGAAGTGAGGAGGATCCTGTACAGCGGAGGATTAATCAGATGATTCATTTACAGCAGACACGAGAGGAAGTATTTCAAAATACTTTCAAGTTGCAGGAGCGCATAAAGAAGATCTACGACAGAAAGGCAAAAGTGGATAAGTTCCAGTTGGATGAGGTAGTTTTGAAATGGGATGCTCGGAATGAGGATAAGGGAAAGCACGGCAAATTTGAAAATCTATGGAAGGGTCCTTTTAAGATTGCAGCGTATCGGGGTCAAAATGCATTTCTTCTCAAAGAAATGAATGGAGATGATTGTCCTGGAGGACCGATCAATGGTCGGTTGTTGAAGCGATATTACTTCTGAGTATCTTCTGCTGATCTCATTATCATTGTATATATCATTTTACTTTTGTTTCGTTGCAAGTGTGTACTGATCTCTCATCTTCAGTCTGGGGCCCGGAGCGAAGGCTATAATTCTGGAGATGGAGGTTGGTTGGTTTGAAATTTTCAAGTCAGTTTTATCAGTCTTTTAGTTTTAAAGTCATGTCAGTTTTGGTCATGTCAGTTTTGGTCAAATTTCAGTCAGTCTTTAGTCAAATCTGCAGTCAATAAAAATGTCCAAAGTCTTGTTTTATCAGTTGAAATAATGATTCCATCGCCCAATGGATGAAAGGCACTGTCTGACTCCCCCAGAGATCTGTTGTTCTTGGCGTCTCCATGGAGCCACCATCCCCATTGGAGCCAATGTTAGAGTCGGTCCTTACAGCCCTCCGTCATTGATCATTTCGTTTTTTGCATATTCATTCTTAGGTGTCTCGCTTGTTCCACTTCGTTGCATTTCGCTAGGAGCATGTTATTGACTGACGAGGGGGTCTGTTGTTTTATGTTTCCTCATGCTTACACCTGCAGGGCTATTTAAAAAATTTCCCAAAAATCACTCAAAATCATTGTCATTTCATTTATGGTCATTAAATGTCAATAAGTGTCTTTGGTCCTAGTGTCTAGGGTTTTCGAGTCATTTGTATACATGTCATAAAAGCCTGCAGGATGAGGATGGTTCCGCAAATTTTGATTTCATATTTTTATCATTAGCATTTAAAAACATTTCTAGTCCAAAACTCTGTTTTGGAACTAGAAATTGTTCTATATTATTTTTGTAATAAATTGTATTTATTTCACCAAGAAGCAGTTTCAACGCAGACCTCTGATCTTTTCCTCAGCTAAAGAGCCATACCCCTGCAAGAAACAACAAAATCATCAATTCAAAACTCAGAAAAGTCAAAAGAGAGATTGTATTAAAAAGCCAAATGTGAAAATGCAAAAAAAATTGTAATATGGGTTAGCAAATAGATTTGGATCAAATCTGATTGTGAAAGATATTTACATCATGTATAAAAGGGCAAACAAGTTCATTTGCAATGATCCGCAACATAGAAGTCGAAATCTGGAGTTTGGAGGCCGAAATCGGGTTTTGGAGCATTGTTGACAGAGTTTGGAGGTCGTGAGACCCACTTGGGCAAAAGCGACCCACCTGGGCGTTTTCTCCAGTGCAAATTATAACGCGTGAGACCCACTTGGGAAAAAGCGACCCACTTGGGAAAAAGCGACCCACTTGCTAACAGAGTTCAGAAAAGTTGTGTTGAGCGCCCAGTTTCGTTTTAAATCATCTCCATCTGCCTCCAAACAGGTTCTAAACTATTGCTCAGTAGTTTTTAATGTGCTGATGGTATCTTGAAGACTTCAAACATCTGAATGGAAGAGTAAAACCCTACATACATGGCTGATTTGTTCCTCAGGGTTTTAAAATATATATGGATGGTTTTATGAGTATTTTTTCCACCTTATATCATTGATATATCCACCTTTGCATGTATGGTTAAAGCCCCACTGTTTTCACATCCATTATACCACTGTGGTCATCATTATCGTTTTACCATTGTCATGACTTTTGTTCCATGATGATCATTGACATATTGTATCTCATTGCCCATTGACACTTATAACTCTGTTTTCACTGTTCATTGACAAACACAGTCATATGATGCATTTCTCCCTTTGACAAAGTTTATCCAATATTCTAAAGGCTTCCTGCTACCATTTGTCAAATTTCACTTGCAAATTAAAACAGAGACTGTGCTTCTATTTCAATCCACCTAAAACAGAGCTGGTATCATTGTTTGTTTCCTTAATGGTGCTTTGACAGTGGGGGATATTTATTGGGTGTTGAAACACACATTATAACTTTGTTTTCACTGCATTTATATCAGTCTACATATTGCCAATATCTTGTTTAAAGCCATGTCAGAGACAGAGTCAGTGTATGAGCAAGGGTCAGGCAGTGATTCCACGACTGAAGGTAATGTGCCACGGGGGTCTCATAGAGTTATCAGAGGTGGTAATCATCGCAGAGAGGAGCCTACTTCTTTGGCTCGGTTGCAGGCATGTTCACTAGCAATGGATTGTTTTCGGTATGTGTCATGTTTCCGATTTTGTGAGATGATTGCACAAACCCGACTTCATCGTGAATTGGCTCATTTGTTTGTTCTACATTTACGGGATGGCCGGGTAAATCTTGCCGGGGTTGATTTCATTTTGTCACCCTTGACTATTGCTCAAGCCACTGGCATACCAAACATGGGCGAGGAATGGAACAAACGTCAGCATTTAGAGAAATTCCACTATGAGCCATACATTAAAACTGGATATATGAGTTACTTGAGCAGAGTTTTTCCATTCAGATTCTTGAGAGATGAGTTTGCACCGCTGATGAAACTCATCATTCAGTATTTTAGTTGTGAGGGCAGATATGCTCGTCTCTTTGCGTACCATATTCGTTTGTTGATGCACTTCACAAGGGTACGTATGATGAATATTCCATACTTCATATATCGCAACATAGAGAGGATGGTGATTTTTGTGCAAAAGAAGACGAGCCCAGCGCAGCAGTACAGGAGTATATACCATTACGCTTTGATCAAGATCATAGTGTTACATCAGTTGGCAAAGCAGGGCATCACTTGGGAGGATTTCATTTCTCGTGACTTTTTCACAGTGCCACAGCCACCTCCCGAGACAGTTCATGATGCGGGAGAGCCTTCACACCAGCCGGACATTCCTGAGGTTGAGCATATCAGCGCTCCTTTGGTTCGGACATATCAGCGAGGCCACAGGGCCTTATTTGCAGCGACACGGCGAGTATTATCTCCACGTGAGGTGTAAGGGGTCTTGCCGACTTCATCAGCAGAGCGAGTATTATCTCCACATGATGTGGAAGGGGTCTCGCCTTCTTCTTCAGCGCAGGTACAGATACAGGACAGGGGCAAGAGGCCCATGCATGATGAGGGCCCATCAGGAGGCCGGATTTCATAGTCATTGATGTTGATGCGAGCTCTCCTAGCTCGAAACTGAGGGAAGTCATCCAGGAGCAAAGGGCCGAGAATGACAAGCTGAAAGATCAATTGCAGAAGGCTCAGTGGGTGATTAACTATTTGGAGCAGCGCAACAAACAGCTTGAGGATGAGCTCACATATTATGAGTTGCGTCGAATCCGTGAGGACCAACAGTGGAATCGAAAGAGACCCGGTGACATGACACCAGCTGACCGAGATACTGTACTCACACATGTGAAAATTCATCTGGAGAAATTGTTGGCGAAGGCTAATCGAGACAAAGACATGCTTCGTCACATGAAAGGCCATTATTGGGCTCGTACGCATGTCTGCAAAGCGAGAATGAAGATTCTGAAGAGGAGGTTGCGCGAAGCACTAAGACGGCGGAAAAGGCCTAATCCACTTCGGATTTTGGCCGAGGCTTCGTTGACTGGGCAGGATACATGATGGAGGACCTCCGCTCCGAATTTGGGAAAATTCGGAGAAAATTTTGTCATTTTCAAATTTTTGGGCCAAAAAACAGGTTTTTCAGTTAAGTGGGTCTCACCCTCATATGCTCACTTTTTTTCGGGACACTTGCTGGAGGAAATTTTTGCATTTTTGGATTTTTCATGGTTAGTTATGCATCCTCAGACATCACCTAAGCATTTCATCAAAATCTGGATGGTCAAAGAGCTCAAAAACACCATGAAAACCACCTTGCTGCCACCTTTTGCACCAGCAGGAAGTACTTCTGGGAGAAAGACGTTTTGGAGGGTCAAATGAGCTCCAAATTAAGAAATTCCACTTGGGTTGGATAGTCAAAATCCAGGGCTTTCCAACGCGCTATCATGAGCTCAATTTGGATGCTGGGAAGTACCTCAAATTCAGGCTAGAAAAAATGTGACCCACTCGGCTCAAATGCGACCCACTTAAATTTTTGCTGAATTTTCAACTGCCAGCTCAGATTTTCGCCTAGTATGGACCAGTTTTGCTTGTGGATGGAATTTTTGGGTTTTTATGATGTAAATTCATGTTTTGCATGTAACTTTGGCTTATTTTTATCTATTCTAGAAGATTCACTCTCAAAGGGGTAAAATCATGTAAATGGATCAGTTCCCACTCTTTTAGAGGCAAGTTGTTAGCTGCCTAGATTGTAGTTCCATGAATAGAATTGGTTGAAACTGATCCCTGAAGAGGGAATTCGACCCCTAGAGGTGGGGAAAGGTGTTAGAGTGATCTATATATTGTAATTTATGAGGCATTCTACAGGTTGGACTCTTGGGAGACTTTTGATATCATTGTACATATTTTTCATATTTTGGCTAAGGAAAGATCAGGGGTTTTGCGGCACTTGTTGGGATCCTTGTGGTGTTCTGTTCTTGATGGTGTTTCTTCTTTGTTTACTGTACGTTTCTTCATGTTTAATGTATGCCATCCTTTCATATGCTTCTGAACTAAATTGAATGAGTGAATAAGGTTGAATCCATTGTTTACAGTGCTTGGCCTTTGAATTCAGTTAGTTCTATATGTTTTCAGCTGTTTGGAGAGGATCCAAGTTCTTATTTCTGAATAGGTAGAAAGGCGAAAAAAGTTTTGGGAGGGTTTTCTGGATGACATATTGACATAAGGAAATCAGTTTCTAGAAAACTCAGCTGAAGATATAGTCATCACTAACATGAAAAAAATACTGATGGCTAACATGCAGTGTGGGGCATTTTCACTCCGAACGACGAGTTAGTGAGTTTTAAAGGGATTTGTATCGGTCGATCTACAAACAATATGGTTGAGTATAGCTCATTGATAGAACTTCTCTCTGATACCATTTCATTTGGTATTAACCGCATCATCACTAGGTTAGACTCGCAACTTGCGGTACTGCAACTTACTAGTGTTTATATTGTTATAAATCCAACACTGCATTGTATGTTCCTAAGATTTGGACTTTTGGAAAGACATTTTGATTTCATTCAATATAAACATATTTTCATAAACTTGAACACATAAACAGATTCTTTAGCAAATTATGCTATAAACAGACATTTGTGACACATGTAAAGATACATTCACATAATTGAATAGGATTGTGCAATAAACATAGGAAAACACTGAAAAAGATAGATATTTATATGTTTTTAAAAAAATTGTGCCCAAGACACATTGGTCATCTAACCTCAAAATGTATGCAACATGTTGAAAGTAAACTAGTGGTGCTTATGATAACATGCTACTGATATAGCTATCCTACATAGTAATTGCATCCAACAGTTAGGAACGCCAATTGTATGGCGTTGTAGTCGCATGGGTAACTCTTCAATCCGTCAATATGGAATCCCAAAGGTCAACCCCTATATGTGTTGTTGAAGCTCAACAAGAGTTTCAGCCATATCCAAATCCTAAAGGACTTCTCTCCCGAAAACCCTCTCTACTGGCTCATACGCTCCATGCTTTGGCTCTCCCACTGGTCGAACAAAACCCACATCTGCACTACATCAAAAATTTAGTTTATTCTTGGGAAAACATGAAAATACAAAAACATGTATAAAGCTTAGAAAAATAAAAAAAACATGTTAAAAAAATTCTTACCAATTGCACCCCACTGAGCGCCTTCTGGTAAAACTAAATCTGGATCTCCTTGAAAGTCAATGCTTGCTTATGCATAGTCATCGATGGCAATAATCTGTCGCCTGAACTAGGCAAAGAATGCAGTCAAGAACACGTTGGTCAATTGACCAACATGTCTAGCCATCAGTTATACCCATCTCTGCATCCTTGGATCTCTAGGGTTAGATATACCCAACTTCACATGTTAAGGCTACATAAGTGGAATTCGCTTTAAGGCAAAAGAAATGAGGATCGAACCATAGTTGAAATTTTTCTTCCTTCCTCTCTTTTCCTTGCTCAGTTTTTCTTTCATTTGAGAGAGTACAGCTTCAACCCAATTGAAAATTTTTGGTTCCATGCACTCTATTGGATGCTACATGTAAGATTTTTTTTCTACATGGAGTGTAGTGGTACCATCAAGCTTTGTGATCATCAATAAGATGGTTCTCAACAGCAAATCATGAACATCGCGGATGTTTATTTTCCCATCCTTGCTAGGCTCTACCTCTGGATTACAATACTGCAATATATAGTCTCACACCGTCTCTCCTTCGAGAGCATATCCTAAGGGAGAAATTGGTAGGCCAAATTGGTAGGCCTCTACTTGACAATCCTGTCAGAAAATAGATATCCTCCACTAAAATTGGGACCACTTTATCCCCAATATGAAATGCCTCAATCGTTGCATCCCATGCGCAAACAACGAACTCCAAAAGTTCCATCTGTTGCCTCATACCAGATAATCTGAAGTACTTCAGGAACCCACAGTATCTAAGGGCTCTTACAGTACCCAGATCATTTAGGGTAATCATGTTTTGTTCCTCATGTTCTCTTTCCCTCCAAGTAATTTTAATTTTGGTCCATTGAATCCCTGAAACACAAGCATAAGACTCATTAGGACCCATTTCATGCAAAAAACTAGGCAAAATTTGGGCACATTGCAAAGAAAAAAATGTGAATTGCAGCAAACGCACCCCTAGTCAAGGGACAGTGCATTGCAAGTGCACCTAGCCTTCAATTCCAATGCACTGCAACGCACCTTTCAAAATTCAAGGGTGCATTGCCCTATTTTAAAAATAAATTTACCCTAAGGGGCCCAAATCCCTAAAAACTTGCAATGAAATGAAACAAAAAGACTACTAAAGGAAAGAGGAGGTTTATGGCACCAACCTAGATCAAACAGCAAGGAAAACCGTCCACAGAATTGATCGCAATCAACAACTGAAGTTCGGGTGCAAAAACAAGTTCAGAGCAACAAAATGAAAATGGTAACTTTCAAATGGTAAAAATGAATAGTAAAACTCTTTTAATTAGTTATTTGATTATTTTAAAATCATATTTATTGTTGTGACAATGGTTTTATTCATTTTTATCAGGAAACATGTATTTTTAATCCATTTGATGATGTTCTAAACAGGTTTACAGCTGACATAGAATATTAGTCGTGCACATTTATTTCAAGAATGATTTTACCACAAAGCATACTTTTATCCTTATTTTTAGAGCTTTGATCAAAATGAAAAAATGACTTGAAGTGCACTTTTATCTCTTTTTAGAGCTTCAATAACAATGAAAAAGGAACCCCTATAGTCTTCTTTTAGCTCTTTTCAGACTCCAATAATGTGAAAATATTTCTAAGCACTTGTCTTTCCGAGCTCGTAAAAGTAAATGAATTAACATCTACTAGTATAAGTTGAACCCTTTTCCGAACTGAGATAAATTATTTATGAAAAAGGAAAACCTTAGTCAAACATGGCTAGGAGGTTCTCTCAGATATCATTTTACACTTTTTCGGATCTAATCGACAACTTTAAGAAAAAGGACTTATGGAGTTTTCTTTTTTCCTCTTTTTTCAAACTCTCTAAATATGAAAAAGGATTGGGTTGTCACTGTCGTTAGGCTTGTTAATAAATAAAATAGCGACGGACTTCTCGATCATGGCAAGAATCAAGTTTCATTTATCGCTAGACTCATTAAATTATTAAATAGCGATGCATATTCGCCCTAAGGGTTGAATTATATATAAAGCTTATGTTATCCTCCTCAATCTTATTAAAAAATAAAGAGGTACTGGTCAAAAAATGACTGGGGAAAATTTGGGAAAGTGAATAGAAATTTTACGATAGTAGGTCACTCTTGAACATGACACTTCAATCCATTATCGTGATTGTTTGGGTTGGGTAATCTTCTTGACGGTTCATTCATACATATGGTTCATCATAGCTTCACTTCGGTTTTGGGTCAATGCTGCCAACTCATCTCAGTGTCGTCGATATGTTCAAGAGAAGTCATCCAGTGAATACTCATCCTTTTGCAATACTCATAAACCTTCATTTTCATGACATTCATCCCTAAACATTGCTATATCAAGTCAGATTTTTTCTCGGAAATCAGTAACTCTCGTTTCAATATAAATTGAATTCCTGCCGACATCAAATCATCATCCAAAAATTTTACATAGAAACATCATCTTCTAGTACCATGAGACTTATTACAGCATCAACAAGAGCCTCACTTCCGGACCTTTGACCGAAAGACTTTGTTTGGCGTTCGACATCAAATCATCTATTCATGCCTTACGAAATGTACTACAGTACCTTGAGAGCCATTAACATCAATGGTGGTTCTCTCACATTTGTTAATAGCTCACATCATTAGCTGGTAATCAAACGATGTCTTACCATGTTCAACTACAAATCATATATTCGCATGGCTAGACTTGTACCTGAACGATCAATTAAATGAGATAAGAAGACCCTGTATCTAGTTTCAGCCATTTGGGCTGCGATTTCAGGATTGTTGTACATAGCATCTATACGGTGACCTTACATACAGATCGTCATCCGAACATGGGCCTATATCTGTAGGCATGTCTGTATTGGGAAACATTCCAATGTAGACAAATTTTTGCACTATCATGTTATTATATAGTTTATGTGTTGAGAATTGTAATGCCTTCCTCAACAATCCATGATCAATATGAAAATATCATGATGTAATGTATTGTAATATTGATGCAGGTTGCCACTCTGCTTGGGTTCCAACTCATCATGTCGTAAAGCATCTCATTCAAAAAATATTGTTATTATTTCGACTTCATGGTTTAGGGGGCAGTTGTTATAATTCAATTTGGGCATCATCCCCCATGACCTGGTAAAACTGGACATCATTCCCAGGGCTAATGAAATAGGTTCTATCATCCCCTTACATTTCAATTTCTATATGCCCTAAGAGAAGAACAAATCATTCATGGCTTTTATTGTGAGATTTCCAAGGTTTGAAGTATATTTTATATCACTTATAAACTCACCAACACTACCTCTAAAGGGAGTAATTGTGTTTCATATGCAGCATCCTCCATTCAAGCGTGCACTGCAATGCACTTCCTAACATTCAAGAGTGTGTTGGTCACCTGGGAGAGGAATTCTCATTATTCCGGGAATCTCCACATGGCCAGTGCCTTCTAGAAGAGTCCATATGTGTCAAAATTTGAATCCAAGTGTCCATTTAACACCTCTGAACTTGGGAACATGTCTTGCCTATTATTAGAAAGTCCTTAATTCAGAAACTACCATGAGTTTCCCTATAAATTGAGCACAGATCCTAGTGCTAGGGAAGGAAGAATTTTGGTAAAGAAATGTTGTTGGATTCTCATTTGAGAGAGTGAAAGTATTGATATGCTGTTGGTGTGATGTTGGATGTGATGAGGCTAGGATGAATCTGGAATTGGTGGTATCAAATTGATCATTGGTTGTAACCTTCCCCTTCTAATCTTTAATAAATATTGTTGTTCATTTTCCCATATATGTATCTATTTATGTTTCTATTGCTCAAGAAATGGACACTTGAATGATATGTATGTTTCACATCTAGTCGATTTGAGTGATTAAGATAAGTAGGCAAATGTAAATTGCAATCTATTTGTTGTTCTCTGTTTATGCTTGCGGGAAACAATCTGGTGATCTGAGTTGGATTGAAGGCGATAGCAAAAGTGACAGAAGGAGAAGAAGAAACGCTTGGATCACAAGTAGGTTCTTCTATCATTCTTTGTGTATATTTATGTTAGAGAAAGTGATAGAAAATTATTTCATATGTTGTTCTAAATTCCTAGCACCACACTTAGGGAATTTGATTTATTCATAGATCATAATTCTGCATAACATACATGGCCCACTGGAAAGTAGCTCCAGCATTTTTAAGGCCGAAAGGCGTCTTTTTCTATGCAAATGTACCCAGGGGAAAATAAAATCAGTCTTATGTCGATCTTCAGGATGGATAGTAATCTGATTGTATCCCGAGAAACTGTCCATGAAGGATAAAATTTCATTCCCCACACACTCATCGATAATCTGATCAATAAACGGTGTGGGGTAATTATCCTTCGGACATGCCTTATTTAAATTTCTGAAATCAATGCAAACTCGAATCATTCCTTGTTTCTTATCCACAGGCACTAGATTCGAAACCCACTTAGTTAACAGAACGGGGTTTATGAAACCCACCTATAGTAGCTTCTCAACCTTGGCTTTGATAGCTACTCCCTTCCTAGGGTTGATCGGACGAAGATTCTGCTGGATAGGCTTAAAATTTTCGTAAGTCTTGATCTCATGTTGAAAAGTAAATGGATCAATTCCAAGCATTTCCTCATAAGACCAAGCGAACAGATCTCGAAATTCTCTAAAGAGATTGGTGTAATTCTGAATCTTTTTAGGGGAACATTCAGCTCCAATGAATACATTCTCAATAATGTTTGGATCTATGGATATGTTCACCAAGGTAGTCTAAGAAATTATAGCCATGTTCCCTTCAACAGAAAACCTGTGCTGGAGCTAAGGAGTTCAAGACCTGATGAATAGGACCAGAAGATTGAGGGCTACACAATATTGTTTCAACTTCTCGCAAGTATGGTAGAAAGTAGGACAGATGATGCAAATCATCCCACGGTCTTTCCATGCCATTCATTGCTTCAAGGATAGCCTCTTTAGATGGAAGAGCAGTATCAAGGAAATTCTGAGGAGAAGATGAACTAAGAGTCCAAGCCGAAGCCACATCTCCATCCAACTCCTCTAGTGAAAGAGAAACTAGAACGAAATTTGTAGAGTCAACAATAGATTGATAGGTAATCTCTGCTGCATATATAGAGAAGGTAAGGTCCAAGGATCCGAAAAAATAATGAGTTCGAAAGAAATCTCTTAAAGTAGGAAGCCTGGAGGATGAGATAGCATTAATATGAACCGAAGGAGGTGGAAGATCAAAATTACCCATCAACAAGGTATACATTCCAACCCCAAAATTCTCCATAGGTTTCTTGGCACCCGAGTTGAATTATCCTTCCCATCCTTGTCTTTCTTCTTATTATTCCATCCCTTCTTCTTCCCATCGGATTGTATATTTCCTTTGGGGTTAGAAGCTTGAACAACATTAATAGTTAAGGGCTGGGAAGGGGTTGACACCGATGATGTAACCTGACCAGAAGGAGCAGATTGAAATGTCAACTACTGCATTTGATTCAACAGTTTAGTCGTGCCACTATCAATCGAACCAACAAACCCAACAACATGAGGACCTGACTTCGTTTTGGCTAAATCCACTTTGGAATGAGGAGCATCCGGAAAAATCTTATCAAGGACCCTAGACTGAGAATAGATCATTTATAACTATTGAGCCCTAAATATAACATGTTCCTCAGAGAATACCCCAGAAAGGGATACATCCTTTGATATTTCTGGCTGTAAGGATTTAAGAAACCACTACAGAAGGAATTCATTAGGAATTTGGGCTTTGATGAGCCTCTTCCTTCTCCTCCATTCCTAAATATGATCAGAAATGTGTGTTGCCTTATCCTGCTGGAATTTGGCTAGGAGATAAGTCCTAGCATCATAATGAACAGGCAATTGGAAATGGTTCAAAAACATGGTAGCCAACTTGCTAAAAGTAGCAAAACTACCCCCTATCAGCTCAATGTACCATTTTGCAACATTTCCAGTTAGGGTGCATTGAAATAGCCTCAACCTAATCGAATCGTTGATAAGGGTGTTCGACGAACACCATAAATGGAAAGTGGTAACATGGTCAGCCAGATACTCACCAGTATTCCCTTCAAATTTTGGAATATCTGAGGGAAGTTTAGTAGGGACCGGAGGCCAACCCGGGCTATATTGAATTGGATCATTCGTCAACTTTGATAAATTTGGCAAATTCAAAGTTGCTAGGAAAGGTAAGCGTGAAGGAGATTTAGAATTACAACCCCCAAAGGAAGGATTCCCAAAATTCTGAAAATAATTATATGGATTTGTTGAGGCACCAGGTTTCCAAAGATTGTTCGTAGAAAAGGTTGAGCCATAAGAGAAACCTTGTGGCCCAGAAGCATTCGTAGAAAGACCCCATCCCATCGTAGGATTACCATAAACATGGATATTTCCCCCAATCGAAGTGTTAAATGAAGAGGAGACCCCTTGGTAAGGGTTCCAAGCATTGACGAATGGAGAGAGACCTTGAGAAGCACCTACGGAAGGGAAAGGTACATTCCCTTACTAACCAGAGAAAAACCTATTCCCAGCTCCCATCCCTGTAAAAGCAGGGTTCTAGCCTTCAAAATCATTAGAGCTTTGACCTTTGAGGAAAGGATTAAAACCTTGACGTTGAGAGGTAAAAGGAAAAAATCCTTAGGAAGGGTTCGAATGAGGAATGTGACCACTTCCGAAGGGGAAACCTTGAAAATAAGCTGACCCACTAGCTATATAAGGCATAGGTGCGGAGACAGCAGAAGCAGCAATAAAGGAAATGGAAGGAATAGCACTAGATGGCATTCCAAAATAAAAGGGACTAGAATGGGAAGGAAATGCTTGGGTGCCCCCACTCTATATGGAACAGAAGTAGAGCCAAACATAGAATAACTAGGAGTGATAGTCGAAAGAGCAGTAGTACCCCCACCTTCAACTGAAAGAGGAGTATGCACACTTGCAGTTCTCATAGCCAAATTTGTGTTCCGAATCATCATCATCGAAAGAAATGGATAAGGATGGGGGCTAGCTGGTCTCTGAGACACATGCCCAATGTACAAAATAACGTCCAGAAAAATAGCATGAAGAGGAGAGGAAGGAATACCTAGAGGTTAGGGAAATTCTTCAACTTAAACTTTTTCTGCCGGAAAAAGGACTCTAGAGATGAGCAGAGTACTCCTCTCTATAATACCACTAGTACTATGAACACCCGTAGAAAAAACAACCCCATTTGGAGGATCACTCTCTGATGCGTTCACAAATACTGGATGAAAATCACTAGCAAAATTACTCCTATGCCTTCTTGAAGAAGGCTCGACACTCGCAAGAGAAAGCCCACAAAGCCTCCTCGATCAACGAGACGATTGGTCAACCACTTTTAATCATTATGAGATTAATTAGACTCAAAAAATTATGGAGCTATGGAAATCTTGGAGCAAAGAGCACACTCTATCAAAATTCCCTAAGTTACAGCAATCAAGCAGCCTTCAGGTATTTCCACTCCGGGTGATTAGGACCAAACACCAAAATACAAGAAAGCGTATAAAAATACCTTTTGAAAATAGTCTGGGGTAATTATGCCCCATGCCTACATGTAACAGAAACAATTACGCTGACCTCCCAACAAAATCCTTTGTCGATGCAAGTACCTGAGCTTCGCAAGGGCACCCTCCAAAAGTACTAATTAAAGTGATACAACGTCTGCCTCAGGTACCACGAGTATTCCCCCCCGGCAGTCACCTGTGTGATACCTAAGAAAGGAAACTAAGGGCACCAGTTCGTATCGACAGTCGGGCGGAAAGGTCTTAGGTCAAGATTCAGTAAATATGAGTGGGGGTATCTCTCTTCTCTTCCTTCACTATCCCTCGCGCTTAACTCTCTGGAGTTAGAGATTTCCCGGTCCACTTAAAGAAGTTGTATTTCACTCATTAATCAACTTCTACATTTGACAATTTTAAGTGGCCTTGGAGAGTTAACTCTCCACTCACCTATTCCAAGGCCCTATGACCTATACAAGTTGGTGTATAATTAAATGCAAAAACTTCTATTTCATTTTAATTAATCGTTTGATTTTAAATGTTTGTTCTTTTAAATTCATGAGTATATGGAGAATGAAACTTATGATGTTTTAGACGCAAAAGAGAAATCAATAGAAAACCTATTACATGAATATGCAATTTTTTCCTTTGATGAAAAGAGATTTCTACGTGAGTTCTACGAAGCAACTAAAAACAAGAAATACTTCTTTTTTTTTATTTTCAATATCACTCTTCACGAACTTTAAAACTATCAAAAAGACTATAATTCCTAACGACACAACTAATGCAAAAACTACCAATGATGAATGAAAATCCTAGGACTACTCACAAAGGGAAGAAAATGAGATTTTCAATAATATTGGTTTGATTACTTTGACAGAAAAACAAAGACAAACCCCAATAGAAACTTCTTTGCACAAAATAATGCTGAAACAATATTGATACAAAAGAGACAAATCCAAACAAGGACTCCTCTCAAAACCAAGAAAATGGACCAAAAATGAGAAACTAACAAATTGCTCCAAAAATGATGAAAACCATGAAAATAAAACAAAAGCAAAAGCAGCGGAAAACACAAATGTCTTTTGGCTTTTCAATTTCTAAGGAAATAAGAAAATTTCGTTGAGACAAGAAAAAAACTACCAAAGGTCCCAAATCAAGAAATTGAACCAAGAAGCAACTTCTAATTCCACAAGCCAACTATGCCACTTTCATAGCAGAACTCAAAAAAATTAAAAGAAGTAACCACTCAAGAAACTAATTCAAAACAGTAGCATAAACTTATAGAAAACAAAAACTTCAAGAAACCAACAAAAGGAAACTTCAAGATTCACTAGAAAGTTGATCTCAATAAACAAGAAAATGAATAAATTCAAGAAGGAAAAAACCAAGAAGTGAAGCAATGCACAAGGCAAGCATGAGAAAAATGACAAAGACTCATTGTTCTGAAATGTTAGAACAACCAATAACTTCATAAATAGGTCCTGGTGCTACAGCCAGAACTAAAACTTCACTGAAAAGGTTAAACCCTAAATTGGCTAGGTCTTCACACAAAAAGGAGAGAAATTGACACACAGCAAGAAGAAACACTATCCAGACACCTAAGAGGTTCCACAGGTATGACCAACAACAGGTAGAAAAGACTTGCATGATATCAAAATTAAATTTTTCAAATTTTGTGGGGCATACGTGGATCCACTGTGTCAAACACGCATGTATACGCATCTATATCTAAAGAAACTCGAGTATATGCAGGTTCCTTTAGACAAAATAGAAGTTATACGCGACTATGTACACACCAAGCAGCATGTAGAAATTGTAACAAAGAAAAAGAAAAAACCCAGATCTGACCTAGAAGATCAGGACTTCTGCCTAGATGGGAAAATAACCTACTAGACTGAAAAAATGATAAAACTATCAGGGAACCTAAAATACAGAGAAAAACAACCCAAACTAGGAATTACAAAGATGTAATCCCCAGCGGAGTCGCTAGTTCTGTTACGGGGAAAGCTACCCTAAGGTCTGGGTTGAGGGACCTAACAGAGCGGAAGACATATCATCGCAACAAGCACTCAAATTACAAGTCCTTAAATGCTTGAACTAGAAAACTGAGGATAGGTGACCTTACCCGTGTGTCCTACGTCTGAGGTCGATCCCGTAGGGTGCAAACCCTCTGCTATTCCTCGTGCTTCAAGACTTGAAAATCAATCAAGATAAAGAACACAAACTAGTTGCACAACATATATATCCTATATGTCAACATGTTAGAACATATAATCTCATAAAAAATAACATGAAATAAACCATTACAAGATAATTCAACATGTATAGGATACATATAACACAAAGACATCAGGAACAAGACAGAGCTTCTTTTATTGATAATATGTAAAGAGAAAGTGAAAAAATCACCTGAGATCTACCACGGCTCCAAGCAAAATTTTCCTCCGGATCCGTCTAGCCCTAGCCTCACAAAGCTTCTTCTATAAAAGGTGTGCAAAGGATGTCACATAAAGATGGGGTGAAAATCACAAGGAAACAAGGGTTTCCTAAACCTGGGAAGTGCAGGAGGCATAGGGAAATATAATACTTGATCAGGGCTATAACAGGCTATAATATCAATAGCATTCTCTCCCCTCCCTTAGGCCTTTCCCTTGAGGTGTATTTATACTTCCTCAAATCAGTTTTTCAGTTACGAAACAATTTGGCCACAGGCTGGTGTAAGTAGTCTACAGGTAAAACCCCATAAACCCTACCCAATTAATAGGGAGTTTATTATTTTTTAATATTTTAAATTGTATACGTGGGTCGGATTTGAGTGGACCCACATTTTCACGCGGAAAATTCTGGGCATAGTTGCGTATGGAATTCAAAATATTGTTTTTAAGAAGTTTGACCAAGTCTGAATGGAAGGGTTGCCCAAGGCCAATGCATAAGTCATCAAGTATATATATGTGAGAAATGATGCTATAACAGGGAGTGTTGAAATCAGCAATAAGAAACATTGAAAATGGCAACCAGAAATGGAATCCAGAAAATGGCTCCTAGAAATGGCACCATTGGGGGCTTATGGTTTAATTTTCCCTTAATTAAATTAGAGCTAAATTGTAATTCCAAATCACATGACAGATTGTAAGTGTTAATTTATTCAGGAAGATTTATTTATCTTAGGAAATTCATGTTAGAGGTCAAAGAGGAAGAATGTAGAGTATTTTCCTATTTTTAGGGGTTCCAGTTACAGTTATTTGTTAGTTTCAATTAGTTAACTCCAATGTTTGAGTTAAAATCAGTTTAACTAGTTCTAACTGAGATATGAGCTAGTGATAGGTCCAGTGAATTAAATCTAATTTAATTCACATGTAGTGATAAATCAGTTAACTGATAATTCGCTATAAATAGTTGTTGCATGTCAGTTATAAGATTCACCCAGTTGAGATCGGAGTTAAAGGGAATTAGACTATTGATTGTATAATTAGAACATTGTACAGATGGTGCATGCAGTCAAAAGAAGGCGTAAAATAAATCATTCCTTAATTAGAGAAAAATTCCTTTAAAAGGAGGAATGAAGGCACAAGTTTAATCATTGTTTTGGTGAGCACGAGTTGGTGAGACCAAGCAATCAAAAGCACAGGTTTGTGCATGGATCTTGTGAGAGAAAGGTGTGCCAAGAGAATATTTTGCACATGTTGGTAGTGAGACAGTCAACAGAGTGCAGAGGTTTCTTAGGAAGTGAAATAGCATTGTATTGTTTCATGGTCTTGACTTTATGCAATATACAGATAGTGGGGTTTTGAGAAGTTTTTTTCCCATATACATCGTGAGTTGTGCGATTGATTGTCTCTTTCTCTTACTTATTATGTGATTGTGCGATCGTGTTTTGTTTCCACAAATTGTAGAAGGATTCAGTATCTTGTTCTAGTACATTATAAGATCAAATTGAATCTCATTGTTATATTTTCTACAACTAGTCGCAGGGGGAGGGTGGGGGGGGGTCACGCATGGTGGGCCAGCGCCCCTAAAAAAATAGGCCCTATAATAGGTGGTCGAACCTAGCTACGGTTTTGTGCATGAGTTTTGCACATGGTTTTGGGCATGATGGTTTTCTTCCCATGGTATTTTGTAGATTCGGTTAAGGGAAATATGGTTATTTTCTAATCCAGGGTTAATGGATTTGGGTTTATGAATGCTTTGGCATTATATATATGTATTGTAACATTGAAAGGAAAATAATGAAAAAATAATCTGGTAGTCTCGGTTTTGGGATACATGAGAAAATCTCGGTGTTTTATGTTTTATGTTCTCGCCATTGTTTATCTTTTTTTTTAAGAATTTCTTTTCTTTACATGTAATTTATTATAGGGTAAAACCTACATCTGGTATCAGAGTTGTTTCGGCTTCAAGGGGACACATTTTTTGTTGAGGGGTTTTAGTCGAGCATGTGGTATACCTTGCTTAGTGGGCGATCTGCAATATCAAATCTTGTGATGAAAGAAGATGGTGAGCAGTGGAAATATAAAGATTGAAAAATTTAATGGTAAAAATTTTGATTTGTGGAATCTCAATATGGAGGATCTACTCATAGATAAATATCAGTGGATCACGATAGATCTGGGTACTAAACCAACGAAAATGTCAAAAAAATATTGGGCAAAGTTGGATCGGAAGGCAAAAAGCACAATATGGTTGTGTATCTCAGATTTAGTATTGTTGAATGTATCAGGGGAAGCTATGATGAAGGATTTGTGGGAAAATTTAAGGAATTTGTACCAATCTAAGTCTCTAGTCAACAAACTGTTCCTATGGAAAAAGTTGTATAACCTAAGGATGAAAGATGGAGACTCGGTGACTAAGCATTTGAACGCCTTTAATATTGTGGTAATTCAGTTGTTATTTGTTGATATTAAAATTTCAGGAAAATATAAGTCCATCATTTTGTTCTATTCTCTACCATATTCGTGGGATATTCTAGTTGTTGCAATAGGTAGCAATACAACTACTTTGAAGTTTGATGAAATAGTCTCATCCTTGTTGTCGGAGTAGATGAGCTGGAAAAATATGGAGAGCGAGAATGGATATTCCTTGTTTGTACAAGGATAGTCCCAGAACAAAAACAAAATAATTCCTCAAGTGGGATATCTAAATCTATAGGGAGATCTAAATCTCCAGGAAAACCTGTAAAGGTGTGCTAGAAATGCGGAAAGGAAGGGCACTACAAAAAGGATTGTAGATCTAAATCTATTGAGAAAGGAAAGCAATTTGATGATGTTCCTTGTGGAGAGGCAAAAACCACCTCGAATGAAGGTGGGGACGTGTATTTGGCTTCTTCTTTAAGTATACATCATGAGGCATGGTTGATTGACTCATGTGTGTCCTTTCACTTCACTCACTATAGGGAGTGGTTCTATGAGTATGAGAAATATGATGGTGGTGATGTCTTCTTAGGGGGCGATAGGAAGGCCAAAATCGTCGAACGCGGAAAATTCAAGTTGAAGTTGCAAGGTGGGAGGATTATAACACTTCTTTTTGTTTTGCATATAAAAAAGTTACTGATCAAACAAGAACTATTACCTAAAAATGAGAACTCTAACAAAAAAAACCATGAAAAAACAGCCCAAAAATAAAGAGTGTTATTCTGAAATAACCTTTTTTTTCATGGTAAATTTTCAACATTTTTTAAAAATGAAAGTAAAAACCAATATTTTTTGTGCAAAAAACAGCCTGAAAACGAAAATTGTTGATGCAAGGAATAACATCGCCAATTTTTTGTGTGCAAAAAACACCCTGGAAACAAAAAATTTTGATGTTGGAATAACGTCTTTTTTTCTAAGTAAATTGTCAACAGTGTTTAATAATGACGTTAAAGATCAAATATCATGACTATAAAAAACCTTAAAATTACAACAATAGACATGACATTAAAGATAAAACATCAAAATTCTTACAATTCCAATGATTTTTAGGCATGATATTAAAGATAAAATGCCATGTCTCTGAAAAGCCTTAAAATTCCAAGGATGACATTAAAGATCAAATATCACCTCTATGAAAATCCTTAAAATTCCAACAACTTTCAACCATGGTGTTAATATTTTTTTTTTTTTAAATATTACCACTTAATTTATATTATTTTATTTTTATTTTAAGTTTATCATATTAATAACAAATTATTAAATATAATGTTTTTTCATATAATGCATTGAAATCATTGGATAGGAAACACTTCAGTTATGATGAATGAACAACTTTACAAAACAAATGAATTTATATGTGATTTTGGAGTTTTTGATACTCTCTGCATTAAAACATTTGTTTTTTTGGAAATTTGTGTCAATATTTTATTTTTAAATAATTTCAAGTTTTTGAAATTTGAAAATTGTTTTTTAAAAACTATATTTCATTATTGAGAAATATATATATTTTTATTTTATTTTTGTATATTATAATAATTATAATTATAATTTAATATTAAAATTATATTTCTTTTGAATTTAATAAATTGAAACAAATAAACATATTAAAGATTAAGCAAAAAAAGGAGTTGTTGCTTCTACATATTTTTTATTTTTGACATATATATCCAATCAAATATATTGAGAATATGAAAACATTGAAAAAAAAACTAAAACTAAAACAAACACGAAAATTTTAAAAAAAAATAATAAGTAAATAAAAATATATATTTTAACATAAAAAATTTAAAAAACATGACCAAAAAAATACAATATAAAAATATATAAAAAAACAAAAAAAAAAATCAAACATAAAAAAATGTAAAAAAACAAAAATCAAAATTAACTTAAAAAATCAAAATTACGAAAAAAAACATAATTTAAGAAAAGAATTTAAAATTTTGACCCAAAAAAAGAAACATAAGAAATATTGATGAGCTAAAATTTAAAAAAATAAAAAACAAACAAACAAAAAAACACATTTAAAAACACACACACACACACACACACACACAATGAAAACAATTTAAAAAAAAAAGGCAAAACAAAACCAAAAAAAAAAAAAACTTTAAAAGAAATAATTAACAAAAAAACATTAAAAAAAATTAAACATATATATATATATATATATATATATATATATATATATTTCTTCAATTTTTTTATTTGTTTTTTAATTTTAACTTTAATTTTTTTATTTTAAAAAAAATGAATTTTTCATTTTTTTTTTCTTTTTTTTTTTGTAATTTTAAAATTAAGAATTTAGCTTCTGTGATCCATAGAATTTATATAAAAATATTTTGGTGATAATCACATCTAATCAAATTTTGTCGACGTGTATTGAATCAGCCAATGTAGTTCAACATCAGGACAAGATGAGAAATCCGATCTAGGCACCAATTTAAATAGATAAAGGGATTCTCCAATTGTGAATAACAGTTAGTTTGATTGGAATAAGAAAATAAGAAATCTAATAATCTAAAAAAGATTTAATTAATAGTTGTATATTATATAATTTTAATTATTATTATTATTATTATTATTTAATATTTATAATAATTTGAAAATAAATTAATTAATAGTGAAACTGGTTGATCCATTAATCAAAGAATTCTTGAACACATCGTTGACCTTAAACATCGTAGATCACGCTCCTCTGCCTTAGCAGAGAATGCTGTAAAGACGAAGCGTCAGATTTGCATTGAAGATGATAAGGTTATTGCGAGGATTGACTATTTTCACCACCGTAAGTTAAGGGAAGCCTTGGAAATCGAGAAGAGATTGTAACCTTAATAGGGATGATGGGTGGAGTGTTAGAAAATGTTGGATTCCTGCCCTTAACTCTTAGCTGATGTTTTTTCTTCCCGCTCGGTTCTCCCTCTTATCTATTCTCTTCTTCTTAGCCCCCTCCTCCCCCTTTGTTTCTTCCTTTGACCCTCTTGGTCCCAATTTATTTCTCCCTTTCAGTTTTTTTATAGATTAAAATTAATTCATTCTTATTTTCTTTTTAATTATAATATTTATAGTTATTTTACCGTTGTACTCTCTAGCCTTCGCGGCCGTAACCTTCTGAAGATGGTGTTGCGTCCTTCTTCCTCCTACTCCAGCACGCATGACCCATCCGGAGTCCATCAGGCCCAAGCTTTCTCGGCTCTGATCCGCTCTTTAGATCCTCCTTGCCCTAGACCGGAGATCTTGAAATTTGTCAAGAAACTTTATGGTGTTCAGGAAGTCTGTCTTCCTCCGACTATCCCACGTATGGCTTTTCTTTCTCTTTTTGAGAAGGGTCTCATTGGATAGTTCACTGGTCTGTGGCCCTCTCTGAAGTCTGTTCAA
The DNA here is from genome assembly GCA_034641835.2 of Pinus albicaulis. Taxonomy (NCBI): domain Eukaryota; kingdom Viridiplantae; phylum Streptophyta; class Pinopsida; order Pinales; family Pinaceae; genus Pinus; species Pinus albicaulis. The sequence continues at coordinate 724,067,978 of CM076573.1, forward strand.
AAATGGGTCGAGCACAACTGGGCGGACAAGACCAGTGGAAAAATCTCAATCAGATTTTGTGGCAGAGGCTATTTCACTTTCCATTTTGAAACAAAAGAAGATAGGGATTTGATATTCAGGAATGGACCTTACTTCATGGATACCAGAGGGCTCTACCTCAACAAATGGACTCTAGACTTTAATCCTGAACTTGACATGCCAAATGCTATCCCAGTTTGGGTTCGGCTTCCTCACCTCCCTTTTCACAGTTGGGGTGATGATTATGTTCGTGCTATTGGAAACGCAATAGGAAAATTCATCAATCAAAGTGAGTCAAAGGAAAAAATGCAAGCTTGTGTCAGGATCTGCGTTAAAGTGGATCTGGGTAAAGGTCTTCATGAAGCGATCAATCTTATAGTTGATAACTGGACCCACATACAAAAGCTAGGCTACGATAAAATCCCATTTAAATGCAAGGTATGTCATGAATACGATCATTTTTCTAATATATGCTCCAAATTTATTGATATTGAAAGCCCGGATCCACAAACTCAATGGGAAATCATTAAAAAAAAAACACTGCTTTGAACCCTAGAAACACTGAAAATTCTTCAGCGCAATCTGCCCCTCCTCTTAAAGCATCCCCATCTAATCCCTCTCCTTCCTCCCAGAAACCCTCTGACCCTTATTAGCAACCCCCTGATCCATCCCTCAATCCTCCCTCCATTCCCTCCCTTGCCTCTACCAATCCATTTTCCTCCCTCACCCTCTTTGAAGATGACCCTCCTCAACCCTCCAACCCCATTCATCCCTCATCCTCACAACTCTCCCCCTCTGAATCCTGCCCCCCCCCCCCCCAAATATTCTTTAGAACCTTCCTCTACCTGGATCACTAGAAACACAGCAAAAGAGCACGAAATCATTTTGGAAATCCTTAAAAATTTGGCCCTGGAAGGAATTCCTCTAAACATCACAGAGATGAAGTTTCCCAAAAATATATAGCCCTTGGAACCCAGCATCCTATTGAATCCTTCATTCTAGGAAAAAATAACAAAGAATCAAGATAGAATGAGAAAAGAGGTAAGACAAAGCCTCGCCCTGCATTCCTAAAATGATGAAAGCCCTCTCTTGGAACTACAGGGGTTTAGGGCACCCCTTAAAAAACTCAACTCTAAGAGACCTAATGAATCAAGAAAAACCTGATATCATTCTCCTTCAAGAAACTAAGAAAGGATATCATGGCATGGAAAGCATTATAAGCAGAATGAAGAACTATACCGGCACCCACATGGAATCTAGGGGAGCCTCGGGAGGAATAGCCATCATTTGGAAACTAAGTGTTTGGGAGCAAAAAAGAGTTGTCAAAACTCAAAACAGGATCAAAGTAAACCTTCAGAGCACTAAAGAGAACATTGAGATCATTGTATATAACATTTATGGACCTAATCATCACAAGGATAAAGAAGCTTGTTGGAATACAATGAAAATTGATATTGACAATGAATACAACAGGAATATCATCATAGGAGGGTATCTTAACTTGAACTTTCATGCTAATGAAAAAAGGGGTGGAAACTTCAACTCAGATCCTTCAAGAGACCAGCTCAAAATCATCATCCAAGATCATGATTTGGTTGATGTCAACCCAAAAAATCGCAAATTCACCTGGAGTAATCGCGGGATTGGAGTGGGAAACATTATGGAACAACTTGACTGATTCCTAGTGTTTGTTCCTCTCCTCTCTTTCTTCTCTGTTGCCTCCTCTAATATCCTCTCCTCCATTGCCTTAGATCACTACCCTCTCACCCTCTCCCTCAGTCCCCTCCCTTTTAAATATAACCCCCTTTGGAGCGATATCCCTAATGCAAGATAGATTGTGTATTCTACCTGGTAGCAGCATGTCGAGGGGTCTCCCTCACACATTTGGGAAACAGATTTGAAGAAGGTTGGAATGGATTTGAAAGAATGGGCCAAGCTTCATTACAAGGAACCCAATAAAGCCAAAACAGAAATAAAATAAAAGTTGGAATCTATTCACAATGATATTGATACTCATGGAGCGAATCAAGAAAATTATGATCAAGAGAAAGAACTTTACTGACAATTGTATAAACTTAATAGGAAAGAAGAGGAGAAGTGGAGGATAAAATCTAGAAACCTGTGGCTTTAGGCAGGTGACAAAAACACTTTTTTCTTTCACAAGCAAGCTACAGTTCAAAAAACAAGGAATTACATATCATCCATCATTAATAATGAAGGAATAACCCAAACAGACCAAGAATATATTAAATTTGTTGCCTCAAATCACTATAAAAACCTACTCACTGAAACAGTTGCGCCTGAGGTCTATTCATATCTCTTAAGTCACCTCCCAAAGCTAATCACGGAGGAGATATACCGCACCCTAAAAAGAGATATAGAGGAGGTTGAATTTCAAAATGCCATATGGTCTTTACAGCCAAATAAGTCTCTCAGTCTGGATGGCTTTGTTGGCCCTCGTTTTTTATCTCTTTTTGTTTATGAAATACATCTTATTTTCCATACTATCCATCTATTCACCATCATATCCACCTTATTTTACCAAAAAATTCATATACAGGTATTTAAATTATGTTTTTCAATTATTAGAAGTTTTTGTGAAAATTGAAATTTAAGTGCATTTTTTGACAGCATCATAAATTCCCTTAATGGCTTCATGGTTTGCAAGACACTTGGGCTCGAGCTGGATATATTTCTAGAAGGCTTGAGAACTAAGAATAAGTGTACACCTATTGGTACAGTCAAACCGAGCTTTAATAGGCCCGGTCAAAGGCGGTCAAACAGGACCTATCTTTATGGAGGATCCCTAGAAAGTACGTCAAAATTCTTATTTTGTGGGATTTTCTAAATTTTGATGGATCTGACGGATGAATTCGACTTGATTGGATAAGGTAAGGATATTCATGACTATAGGAGATATTTTAGAAGAATTTTTTATATACTTTATCTATTTAAGCCTTAAACTTTGAAGGCATTGATATGTAGAACTTGTATGGCTTAACATTATTATTTCTGAGACTTTGGAGACATAACTGAATATTTGTTCTATCCTATTTTTTGTTGTTATATGCTAGTTGATTGATTGAAGTTTTAAGTAGCTGAAAACACCTTCAGTGTGCGAGGCAAGGGTGGAGGGCCCCCACACCTAGCTAAGTGCACTTCTTAGTTTATTTGTAGTTGCAATTTCTGAATTAGCTTGTTTATGCTTAACTTGTTTATGATGATTATTTATCAGTATTGATGAATCTAATGATCATTCTTATTTTTCATATGAAAAGACAAACAAATGCTTAAGTTAAACATTCTTTCTATTTAATTAATATCTTCAGTTAGAATTCATCTCTTTATGTTTTTTCATGCCTTTTTGAATTCATGTTTCTCACAATAGCATTACTGATAAATGAATTTATGATGAAGGAAAACCAGGACCTCTTCAGTGAAGAGCCTCTTCAATTATTACTTCATGTATCTTAATCTATTGTTCAATTAAGTATTTTTTGATTTTTAATTCATGAGGTAATATTGTTAGATAAGGACAAAAAAATCTCTTAAGTTAGGAGATTCTTATGCTTCTGATCGCACACTTGAATTTAGAAATTGTTTAAGTTAGATTTATACTTGTAATATGCATTTCCCTAATCATTGATAAACCATCTTCTAAATTGATCATAACTGAAACCCATATACTTTGGGGATGCTTCTAAGTTCCACTAACCCGGATTGATAATAAATTCTTGCGTTAGTTTACACAGTAAATTGACCCAACATTTTGGTGTCATTGCCAGGGAAGCATATTTCAAAACGGTCAAATAGGAAGACAAAAAGATAAAAAAATATATATATAAAATCACCAAAAACAACAAAAACATATTTTTTTCTTTCAAGTAATGTTTTCTTATTCCTAAATATAGAGATCATAAAGGTAGATTTCTGAAACAAAACCCCCCAACGGCTCATTCATCCACGAGAATAACAACACCAGTTGCTGGAAGACCTACTATAGAAGAGTTAGAGGAAAAACAGAGATCAGGACAGAGATTAACTTTAGTTGAAAGACAAATCTTGTTAGCCTTAGAGGTAAAGAAAAAGAAATCACATAAAGAACCTCCTTCCATATGGAAACAAAAAGATACAATAAAACCAACTGTTGAACAACTAAAGCAACCTGTCCTTGAAGAAATCACAAAGTAGTGGAAGAAATACGAAATTATCACATATTGAAACACTACACATCTCTGAACAAGAAATGGCCGGAGATGGAGAAGGATCAACTAGAATAAACATGACTCCTGAACAGAGACTTGAATATGAAAGACAGCAAAGGGAATGGTGAAGACAACGAGAGGAAGAAAGAAGAATTGAGGCAGAAAGAAAGGCAGAGGAAGACAGAAGAGATGAAGCACTTAGAAAGCTAGAGGAAGAATAAAGAAGAGAAAATCAAAATAGAAGAACACAATAAAATGAGCAAGAAATTAACAATGATCGGGAAATTACTTTTGGATTTCCAGTCTTAGATGCGAGAGAAATATTAGGAGAAGAAATAAAAATGAAAAGCATTCCACCTTCTGTATTTCCTAACTTCTATGGAATGTCAACAGAAGATCCTGATGCATTCATGTTTGAGTTTGATAACTTGTGTATAACTTATGGATATATTGATGACACACACAAGCTTCGACTTTTCCTGCTACTTTGAAATCAATAGCCTTAAAATGGTTCATGGGATTAGGAGAACATACAATTGATTCTTGGGATGATATGAAGAAAATTTTCTTAAAAAGTATCAAGCTTACTGCAGGGCTAGAGACTCAAAAGAAGACATTTTCAAAATGACACAACAAGAAGACGAAAGTTGGGAAGAATATTTGGAAATATTTCTTTACAATTTACAGAAATCCAAACATCATTCTCTTAGTGATGATACCATCCGCACCATTTTTCTTAAGGGTGTCAGAGATGAGTATTTATACATCCTTAATGTGATGGAAAAAGGAGATATCTGCAATTTAACATTTGAGGAAATTGTTGAACTTTGTCAAAAATACTCTAAGGGAAGAGAAAAGAGTGGAAAGAGAGATATTTCATCAAAAGCTTCCAAATCTGCATCAAGTGCAGTAACAAGAGCAGAGATGGGAAGCTTATTAGAAAACTTCAAAACAAAACTCTTGAGCACTTTGGGAACACAAGTAGATGTCTTGAAAGCTAAGAAAAAGAAAGAAGAGAAAGATGAAATCTTAGCAATTTTATGTCCAAAGTGTAGGCAAAAACACCCATTAGGGAATGTCCTTTTCAAGGTATAAAAGTGTGTGGACTATGCACATAAAATCATGCAATAGAAAAATGTCCTAAATTAAAGAATTGCAAGGAGAAGAAGTGCAAGGAGTAGGATTTTTCTACTATATGGCACCAAGGAGACCTTGGCAACCAAGGATGCCTCAACAATTCCCTCAACAAAACCCCCAAAATTTTCAATATCCTCAAAACACATGGAATACACCAATGCCATGGCAGGCTTGGCCACCACAACAATATCAAAACCAACCCGCACAAGGTTGGAGGGGATATGGTTATGGAAACCAACCACCACATCATATGTATCCTCAACAGTATAAATATCAACAACCATACCCTCCACAACCATTTCCTCAATATTGACAATTCCAGCAACATCAACCAATGCCATATCCACCTCAAAACCAACCAATGCTAACTCAACCGTAGCAAATTCAGCTACCCACTAACCAACCACCTCCTAGACCAGCACAATTTCCAACTCATCCAGTAGCTAATCCAAGTAACAAGGTGGATATACCAGCATATCATGTGGAAGAGGCAACATATTATCCTACTTATTCAATTCTTCCCATACAAGATTTCCACCTAAGATCTGGGAAGGTGTTACAGAAATATTTTCCTCTGATATAATTGAAGAAAAAATTGAACAAGGAGAACAAAGTCAACAATCTCAACTAGAATTCAGAAAGGTAAATCTACTATGACACAAACTCCACCATATCTAGAGAGATTGATACAACAATATATTCCAATATCTCTGCCTGAATTTAATATTCTGGATGAATTGAAGAACGGATATGTCAAAATTCCTTTGTTGCGGGAAATTAAAGATATTCTGATATATGCAAAAACAATAAAGGAATCATCCATTAAGAAATCTGGCATAAGAAAGAAGGATCCACCTACAATCCAAGTAATTGGAATTTTAGCTAGTCTCATGTCCACAAATACAACCATTGAAAAATATGTTGATCCTGGAATTCCTATGGTTACCATTTTGATTAACAAATTTTCAGTGCCAAATACTTTAATAGACTTGGGAGCAACTATCAATGTTATGACTACATAGACTTTGAAACATTTGAATCTGAACAACATTAGACCTACTACTACAGTTTTATAACTTGCAGATAGATCTAAGGTTGTACCAGAAGGTATATTGAAAGATATCATTGTCTCACTAGATTCATGGGAGTATCCTGTAGACTTCTTGATTTTGCAGCTAAAAAAAAATTTAGGAGGGCATCCTTAATTTTAGGCATACCATGGTTAGCCACTGCAGATGCTTACGTTGGATGTAGGTCATGAAGTATGATTATTGCACATGGAGATGAAAGAAAACATGTTACATTATATCCTCTCGCTCAATCACCTTCTTTATTATCATGGCTTGATGGAGAGGAAACACAAGAGCTTCAATATGTTCTTAGTCTTAATCAAGTTTATAATTTTAGAGAGGAGGAAGAAAATGAGGACTTATTAGATCTATTCATCTCATAACTAAATCTTTCAGAGTAGCTTAGAGTAACTCAATATGAAGCTGCTAGTTATCTTTTAAATGAATGTTTTCAGGAAAATTGCACTATACAATCATTGAAAAATACATTCGAAAGAATTTTTCATGTAAATTCAATTACCAATTCAAACAGTAAAATCATTGATATCAGTCCTGAGAGACATTTGAAAATTGGTAATAACTTATAATCATCACCAGAGGAAAAGCTAATAACATTATTACAAAAATATTCAAAAGCTTTTGCCTGGGATTACGCAGACATGCAGGGAATTCATCCAAAAAAATGTATCCATCACATTTACACTGATGATCAAATTAAACCTGTAAGGCAACCACAAAGAAGGATGAACCCCATGATGAAGGAAATAGTGAAAGAATAATTACATAAACTATTACAAGTCGGATTTATCTATCCTATTTTAGATAGTCAATGGGTTTCACCCTTAGTTGTAGTGCCTAAGAAAAATGGGAAATGGAGAATTTGTGTGGATTATAGAGAACTCAATAAAGCTACATTAAAAGATCATTTTCCTTTACCATTTATTGATCAAGTGTTATATTCATTAGCTGGAAAGAAGTTCTTTTAATTTCTGGATTGATTTAGCGGATATAATCAGATAAAGATAGAATTAGAAGATCAAGATAAGACAACATTTAAATGCCCATGGGGAACATATGCATACAATGTATTACCCTTTGGTTTATGTAATGCACCTGCTACCTTTCAGAGAGCAGTTCTTGCAATCTTTGTTGATTTGATCCATGAGTGTGTAGAATTTTACGTGGATGATTTCACTGTGTATGGTACAATATATGATGATTGTTTACAAAATCTTGAAAAAAACGTTAAAAAGATGCATAGAGACAAATCTATCACTCAGTAATGAAAAATGTTTTATGATGTTAACTAAGGGGATAGTGTTGGGACACCATATTTCTTCTTCAGGAATTAAGTTGGACCTAGCAAAAATTCAAGTCGTTGTGAATTTAACACCACCTACAACACAAAAACAAGTTATAAGTTTCCTGGGTTATGTAGGCTACTATAGAAGATTTATTGAAAATTTTAGTAAAATAGCTTTGCCATTATTCAAGTTACTTGCAAAATATGTGGAATTCCAAAGGACAAAATAATTGTCAAAATGCATTTGAAAAATTAAAAGAAAAATTGTCAATTGCACCCATTCTTCGAGGACCTAATTGGTCTTTTCCATTTCACATTTCAACTAATGCATCTGATACAACTGTTGGAGCATCACTTGGACAAAAAGAGAATCAGTTTAATTATGCCATATATTTCATAAGCAAAAACTTAACACCGGAAGAATTGAACTACACTATTACAAAAAAAGAAATGTTAGTTGTAGTACATGCAGTTAATAAATTTCGACGGTATATAACAGGTTATCAAGTTTATATCCACGCGGATCATTCTGCCATAAAATATTTAATGAAAAAATCAATCACAAAAGGCAGAATAACTAGATGGTTGTTATTAATGCAAGAATTTAACATTATTGTACAAAATCGACTAGGCAAAGATAATCAAGTTACATACTTTCTCTCGAGACTACATTCACCTAGTGATCCAAATCCAGTATTAGATAATTTTCCAGATGAACATCTATTTTCTATAAATGTCAAAACTCCATGGTTTGCAGATATAGCTAACTCCTTATCATATGGCATCCTACCATATCATTACACAAACAAACTGAAAAGAAGAATAATTAGAGAAAGTGCTAGATATACTTGGGTCAATGGAGATCTATTTTATACTGGCGTTGATCTAATGATTAGAAAATGTGTTAGAGAAGATGAGATTATTGAAATATTAAAATCATGTCATGACGAACCATGTGGTGTTCATTTTGCAGATAAGCGGACAGCATACAAAGTGCTGAAACTTGGCTACTACTGGCCATCCATCTTCAAATACTCCAGGGCCTATATGAAAATATGTGACAGCTGCAAAAGAAGTTGTAGACCAGTGGCATCAAATGAAATTCCATTAAAGCCGCAAGTACTGATTGAACCATTTGAACAGTTGTATTTATATTTCATGGGACCAATCAACCCTCCATCCAATGGAAATAAGTACATCCTTATGTGTACATATTATGTAACTAAATGGGTGGAGGCAAAGGCAGTAGCACAGGCTATAGAAGATACTTTTGTGTCTTTTCTGTTTGAAGAGATATTTGTAAGGTATGGAGTTCTGAGACAGATAGTAACTGAACACGACACACAGTTCACATTAAAACTTATTCAAGATCTTACGAAGAAATACAAGATCAAACACAGAAAATCAACTCTGTATCATCCTCAAGCAAACGGACAAGTGGAATCAATGAACAAATTCTTAGAAAACATCATGACAAAGACTTTACAAATGAACAGAAAGGATTGGTCAGAGAAATTGAGAGATGCACTATGGGCATATAGGATAACTTGGAAAAACACAACTGGGTTCAGTCCATATCAGTTAGAGTATGGAAAATAAGTCCTATAACCCATAGAATTTCAAATACATACATTCAAGCTAGCAGCAGAATTAGGGATGGAATTATCTGAGGCACAACAACAAAGAATTATGGAATTAAATCAACTGGATGAGATACAACAACAAGCAGTAGAGCACACATCTCTTTTCCAAGAATAAAGGATCAAATGGCATGATCGATTCATAAAGAATAAAGTGTTTCAGAAAGGAGATTGGGCACTCTTATTCGACTCCAAGTTCAAAGATTTTAAAGAAAAATTTACGACTCATTGGCTTGGGCCATGTTTGGATCCTGTGTTTCAATAGATTGGCTAACCAAAAGACAAGGCAACATCAAAACCAATATTTATAGTTCCAGGATCTAGTCCTCCTGTTCTCAGAGAGGGATCTCTCAAATTGTTTGCAAAGGTATGTCTTGTTTGCTTTTAAGTATTGATTTTAGACTAGTTATTAGGTGCAAGTGTTTGTTTGTTTGTTTGTTTGTTTGTTGGTTGAATTGGTACAGTAGAGCATGAAAGGTCTAGGTAGTATAGATAGAAAGAAGAAGTGTCAAATTCATTGGGCAATGCAGTCAAGAAGAGGTTTATGACAAACTTATCAATGGATATGGGATATCAAAGGGAAAATCTAACTTGACCACAGGATCCTTTAGTTTTGTGAATGAGATGGACATTAATGATTTGAAAGAGAGTTTGAATTCTCAACAAAGGGAACTTAAAAACATAACTTGAACATAAAGAGGTATTTGATAGACAAGGCTAACCATGAATTATACAAACCACACTTTAAGAAAATAATGATTTCAAGACAACTTTCAAAATGAAATCTAAGATTCGGGAGCACATCCTATTTCCCCAAAGATTTTATTTCAAATGACTTAGAAAACATAAAAGATTCACTAATAATTGTAGTCATAGAAGAGGGAACACCTAACACATCTATGATCACAACTATAAATACCTTTAAAACAATTGTTCAAGCAGGGACAAAGGGTATGATCAAAACAGACCTCCTTGGCTAACTGTAAACAATGGTGCTTCAAAGGGAGACTTCAAAAACAGTTTTCAAGTGGCAGAAGACAAGCAGGGAAAACCATAAATCATGCTGAAACCAACTATTTGAACTATTAGATAAATAAATAAGCATGAGTACTAAAGAGAAATATTAAAGACTCTAAAATACCTCAGCAGAAGAAAACATAAAATAGTGAAGGATAAACAGGTCTAAGGTGCTTCCAGGAGTCATTTCTTAGCCTAAACTTTTCATCCTACTGTAGTAAGCATTTATGAAACATAATGAAAACAGGAAAAACAGCAAACAGTTCATAATACATCACCAATAGCCAAGCTCATGGATCGAATGATAGAGCCTTCTCAAGAACAAGCATGCCAAAACATAATCTAGCTTCCAAGACTTCAATTTCTTCTTCAAATTCAAACAGACTATGTATTATTTCAGAGAGTTTCAGTGTTACAACTAGTGACCAACCAACAACTTCTGATCTTCTTCAAAAGTATTTATAGAAGAAATGAGGAGGTGGAAGAGTTTAGGATTGAAGTGTACTTAGTTCACACTAAATGCAACTCCTAGCCTTGAAAACCATGCAAGGTATAAGGCAGGAAAGCATCGAATTACAACTCTGCTTCATTACTCTGTTTCTGCATTTTTAGGTTTAATGGGTAAAAAGATTGATTTTAAGGCCTATTTGTCTTTTATAATAACTTTACTGACAGTTTGAAATATCTTTCTTTGTTTGAAATAAATGTTCAGCTGTCTTTAGGAAAAATATCATTGACTAGGCAATAACTATGCCTTCTTTTGATTCATTGAGGCTGCAGGTGGCACTTTGGGTAGCTGAGGAGGATAAATAGCCTCTGATGTGGCAGTGGAGGCCTCTTTCGCTGATATTTTCCTCTGTTTTACCTTAAAACACCTTAATATGTTCTTTATATGTGTTTTAGGCTTAATTAGGCCTTGATCTTAGTCTTCGGGTCTTCATTCTCTGATATTGGCTTTGTTTCTTTAATCTTGAGGATTAAAACTGTGATCTTCAATATTTGGCCCTAATTAATCCCTCTTTAACCTTGATTCTTCATTACTAATACACTTTGTTGCTTGTTTACAGTGGCACAACTGATATTAGGCAGTGGAGGGTTTCTTAGATCGAGGATCATGCTCCAGATGATTCAAACATAGATTTTAAGCCCTGCATCTCCTTTTTCCTTTGGTTTTCAGCCACAGAATCATCATTCTGGGCATTTTGGTTGCCTGAATGTGACTGGGAAGAACACAAAGAAAACATCATTTAAAACCCTTCAAAAACACACAAACTTATTATAAAATCATGCAGAAATAGTTTAAGACTGCTTCAGAGGTTTGGTGGAGGGGATGGAGCTGTGCAGAATGGAGGATTTTGCAGAAAAAAGGGAGAAAAAACCTTGGCAAAAGCGAAATGGGTGCAAATTCAGTTTGGGTGTAAGGATGAATAAGAGTCGTTGATTCAGAATGATCAACGGTTGAGATTTCTTGATGAAATCACTTTGGATAATGATGGAGGGCGAAAGACTTTGGGGTTGAGATCTAATGTGGGCTGTCGGATTAAAACAATCGACGGCTGAGATCATTTGATGAAATTTTTTGTGGGAAAGGTGAAGGGAAAACAAATGGATCGGGATATAACCTGCACCATCAGATTAAAGCAATCGATGGCCTAGATTGTTTGCTGGAGCGTTTGGGAGAATATATGAGAGGGAAAAAGACTTGGGGTGTGATCTAATCTAGGCCGTTGGATTAATACAATGGACAATAGAGATCAGGCAATGAAGTTCTTTGGGAGAAAATCGAGTGAAAGGTGAATGGGGGTGAGATCAAGTTAGGGCCGTCGGATTAAAACAATCGACGACTAGGATTAAATCTAAATTTTAATTGCGGAGGGGGAAGCATTAAGGCAGAAAACCAGAATGGTTTTCGCACGGCATTGGAGTGGTTTTGAAATTTGGCCAAAAAAACGTGATACCATACATCGTTTAACACATTTCCCCTTCAATACCGCCCATTTCATGTTTTTTCGGTGTTAAGTCACAGGCGCAGAAAAAACGCGAAACACAATTTGAGCCATCGGATCAGAGGTTGGAGATCCGACGGTGCGGATCGCACGTGACAGAGAAAGTAGTGGGGTCCATTGGTTACGTCATCATTTTTTTCGTGTAGTGGACAGGCGCGATGGCCATCGGGTTAAAACTTGATCATCTGATCTGGAATTTGAACGGTCGAGATTTTATAAAAGGGGCGGAGTGTTGAAAGAGAAAGGGATAGCAATATGGATGGGTGGAGAGAAGGAATCCTGATGGTCATTGATCTGCAAAGATCAACGGTCCTTATTTGTCTTTAGAATTGAACTGTCGGTGTAAATGAGAAAACAAAGGGAAAAAAGATTTTTGGGGTTTAATCCCGTCCGTTAGATGTGATCAATGGACGGTGGAGATTCAACAAAGGGGCAGGTATTTGAATAGAGGAAAAGGTAGGTGATTTGAATAGCAAAGGAGAGGATGGCACAGGGGCCATTTATCTACAAAGATCAACAGTCCATATTCAATTCAAATTTGAAACATCGTGGAAACAAGAATATAAGGAAAAAGGGTTCGGAAAGGTTTTTGCGCTGAAAGGGGGGGGGGGGCTAAAGAACTTAGTGCTCAGTTCTGAGGCTAGGTTATATGCAACGGAAGGGCTAAGGGCTAAGCAAAAAGGTGATTAAGCCCTATATAAACAAAAAGAAGCTTTTTAGGCCGAAATAGTGAGTTTTTAGCCTTAATTTGGGGTTTTGGTAGAAGAAAATAGGAGTTTTTAAACCAAATGTAAGGAGAACAAACGGTTTAAAAGGGATTTTGGAATGGTATAGAGGCCAAAATGAAGGGTATTTAGAGGAATTTTTTGGGGGGAGGGAGGGGGGGGGAATGGGTGAAAGGAGGAGTGAAAATGATGGAAAATAGGGGTTTTAAGCAGTCTTTCTCATGGCAAACAACAGGTTTTTAGGATAAAAGGGAAACAATAGTGAAGACTAACTCTAAAGAGTAATAATCATCATAAAAACTTTAAAAGATGATAATTTTTCAAAGGGAACTATCTCTTGAAGTTTTTAAAAACCAAATTAGCCACCATTGGATATTAAAAAGTTATAAGTGGCTAAAAATGGCTCCACTTGGGGAGGACAGCTGGTCTTTTAGGTGTCCAGAACCCCAGCTACAAATATCTGGCTTTCATTAAATCAGTGCCTTCATCCATTGGGCAGCAACCTTTCTTTTTCTTTTGGTTGACCTTCCTCTGATTTGATGATCTCTGCATCAATTTGAAACAATGGAATTCTATCAAAACAACATGTCTACCTACCCATTCCTAATGATCCTAACATTTTTTCTTCTTTAAGAGTGCATTTGGACTAGAAAACTCTCTCCATCAACATTTTATTCTTTTGAAAAAATAGGAAACTAATCTAAGTCTAATATTATTCCTCCATGAGTTCAGATTAAGCAGTTGAACTCATAAGTTTCTCTACCTAACTACTATCTGTCAGGATTAGACTGTCTGACAGATTTTATTCTCTAAATTCTAAAACATAAATTTAGAAGCAGCCAAGCCAAGATTAAGCATTTTGACTTGCTTCAGATCTATGGCATAAAAAAAAGCTGCACATAGACTAAAATTTGCAGAAAATTTAAAACAAAATGGTGAAGGCTTAAGATCTGAAAATTAAAACCTCCTTCACTATTTCTTCAGCTCTGATTCTGAATTTGTTTGAGCTATATTTTCTCTCTTTTTGGTCCAATTTTTTAGCATATTTGAACCAATTCTTCATCAGTCTCATAGGTTAAGGATTTAAGCTTGTTTGAACCTTTGTTTTTCTATCCTAATCAACCTTACTGATAAGCCAAGATTATGTTGTTTGGCTGATCTAATTCACTAACCTATCAGCAGTAAATTGAAAAGATAATTAGTCATTATTAGGTTGTATGACTAACTAGAAGTGTGTTTTTAGGAGTGGCATTTGAGCTTGCACACTTTCATACTTTGTTTCTCTTTTTTGGTATGGGGTTGTACCTTTATTATTTTACAATCTGCCCTCTTTTCTATTGTTTTTGTATTTTTATTTTTCTAACTTTGAATGCAATGTTCAGACTATGATATTTACAATGGAAAGTAAAAAACTTTGAAACTCATGACTCTTGGCAGAAGTAATGCTTGAGCATCCTGCCATTGACAAGACCTCCATATAGATCTTCTCCATTCAATTCTTTCAGTAAAAATGCATTGTGACCCCTCTCAGCATGAATAACATAGGGTCCTTTCCACAAGTTCTCAAACTTGCCATGTTTTCCCTTCTCTTCCCTTCTTGAATCCCATTTAAGAACCACATTTCCAACTTGGAAATTGTTTGCCTTAGTCCTTTTATCAAATAGCTTCTTGATATTTTCTTGGACTAGTTGTGTTCTTTCATAGACTTCTTCTCTGGACTGTTGTAAATGAATTGTTTGGTTGATTCTTCTTTGCATATCATTTTCCTCAGTTTGCACTTCTTTGAGGAGTTTCATGACTGGAACTCCTAATGATGTTGGGAAGACTACATCCATGCCATAAACCAGCTAATGGGGAACCATATTTATTGACTTCTTTGTGGTTAATCTATCAGCCCATAAGGCATGAACCAGCTTATTGTGCCATGATTTCTGATTCTGCTCCAATAGCTTTTTGATGATATTGATGAGGCTCTTGTTGGAGGATTCAGTTAATCCATTTCCTTAGGGATAATAGGTAGTAGAATGGCCCAAGGTGATGTGGTATTTGTAACAGAAATCAACCATTCTTTTAGACTTGAAGGCACGAGCATTATCTGTGATGATTTTTCTAGGACAACCAAACCTGGATAGGATGTTTGTTTCAATGAACTTGATAATGACAGAGTCATTATCATTCCTAGATGTTATGGCTTCTATCCACTTGGTAAAGTAGTCAGTGGTAGTGAGGATCCACTTATGTTGGGCTGATGAAGATGGGTGAATTTCCCCAATGAAGTCCAAGTGCCATTGTTGGAAGGGTGCCTCAACATTGATGGGATGTAAAGGTAATGGAAGGAGTTTCCTTTTGCCATCAAAACTTTGACACTTATGGAAAGACATGACTAACTTCTGAGTATCTGGGAAAAGGGTGGGCCAATAGTGACCAGATCTGAGGATTTTGTTTGATGTGGTCTTCCAGTAGAGGTGTCCTCCACATTCTCCTTCATGCAGCTCATGCATGATTTTTCCTGCATCATTCTCAAGTAAACAATTAAGAAAAATTCCAACAGCATTTTTCCAATATAATACCCCATTTAATATGCAATAATTCAAAGCCTTCTGTTTCAAAATTCTAGCTTTAGTTTTAGACAAAGAAGGAGGGGCATTCAAATATAAAAGTACATAAATATGTCAGCATACCAAGGAGAATTCAAAAATGTTTCTTCAATGAAAGGAGCAGTGAATTCTTATATTTCTTCCAACACATCCACCATATTTATATCTAGTGCTTGGAAGTTTGACTTAGCCGTGAGTTTTGCTAATCCCTGCCCTTTAACCAGTTTGGTGGGCCTGATTTCTAAGTCATATTCAAGAATAGTAGAAATCCATTTTCCCCTTTTACCATCAAGGTCTTGACTTATAATATCCTTGACAACAGTGTGTGGAACAAAATCAATTATGTGAGAGTGCAAAATGTAGACTCTAAAGTCCTTTAATGCTTTCACCAATGCTAAGGTTTGTTTCTACATGATGTTATATTTGAGAGGAGCATATCTTAAGGCCCTAATAAAAAAGGATATTGGTTGTTCTTGCCCCAAGTCATTCTTTTGAAGTAATACTGCAACTATTGAATGTTCAGATGCAAAAGAAAAGATATAAAAGTCTTTGGTGAAATCTGGACTAATCAAAACTGGTGTTTGAGTGAGAGCTTGTTTAGCCATTTCAAATGATTGTTTAGCTTATTTAGTCCATTTCACACCTGCCTCTTTCTTACGCATGTTTGTAATGTCTCTTAATAGCTTAGCAAGGTTGGGGATAAACCTCCTCAAAAAATTAATCTTTCCAAGGAAATATTGTAATTCTTTGAGGCTTCTTGGATGGCTGATTTTCAATATGCCATCTATCCTTTTAGGGTCTACTTTGATTCCCTCTTCTGAAATTATGTGACCAAGAAGCTTGCCTTCTTGGAGACCAAAGAGTGTCTTCTTGGGATTCAAAGATAAGCCAAATCTCCTACACAAAAACTTTTCTCAAGTGAATCAAATGTTCTTCATTAGTTTTTGAGAAAACAGTTATGTCATCAAGATAAATGATTATAAAATAGCCAATATCTTCAGAGAAGGCTATGTCCATGGCCCTTTGGAAGGTGGCCCCTGCATTCATCAAACCAAATGGAATTTTGACATACATAAAGGTGCCCCAAGGTGTAGTAAAAGCAGTTTTGTGTTGATCACTTGGGAGCACTAACACCTGATTGTAACTTGAGAACCCATCCAACAGTGATATCCTTTTTGATCCAACTACCCTTTGAAGTATATGGTCCATCTTGGGCAAGGGGTAGTTTTCTTTTAGAGAGACTCTATTTAAATTTCTAAAGTCAATGCAGAGCCTGATTTCCCCTGTCTTCTTCCTAACAGAAACTAATTTTGACACCCACTCTAAATATCTAATGGGTACTATAATCCCAGCATCATACATCTTTTCAATTTCTTTCTTGAATAAAGGCAATAAAAACTTAGTTTTTGTTTGAAAGGTTTCTGATTTTCCTTAAGAGGAATTTTGTGTTGAACGATACTAGTGTCATAAGATTTCAGATCTTTGTATTCCCAAGCAAACGCATCTCTAAATTCTTTGAACAGCTCTATGTATTGCAATTTTATGTGAGCTGAGAGAGTGCTAGACAGTTTGATCATTTTGGGTTTTGCTAGGCTGCCTATGTTATGTTCTTCTACATCTGTTTCCACAGGCTTCATTCTTGGTTCTTTGGCTACATCATTAAAATCAAAAAGATGTTCTAAAGGTGTGAGGCCTCTTGGAATTGTATCATTCTTACATTGTAAAACTTCCAAGTATTTCTGACCTGCTTTGTTAATCAATTCTGCTTCAAAAAGATTTTCACAGTAATTTATATTAGCAGAATATGTTATTCCTGTTTCTAGGATTTTTTCATTATCCAAACAGTTTTCTTCATGTCTGGTTTCTAATGCTGGTATGGCAAAATCATTTTCTAATTTTAGGAAATCATCTATGTGTTTGTCAGAGTCAAATACTTGCCAGTGGTCCTAATTGTCAAGCATTGCAGGCCTGTTTTTGACCTTTATGTTGAGATGTTCATTTATCTGAGGTACTTGGCAATTGCTGGCAGTGAAAGAAAGTTCATTTGCTAGATGATTTTGTGCTCTTGGAATGAAAATAAGTTCATATTTTTCAAAGGTTTTTAATAAATCAAGGGCAGCATTTCGATATTCTCTAAGTCTTGGGTTTTTAGCTGAATATTCTCCTTTGATTTGTCTTATGATCAGCTCAGAATCTCCTAGGATTGATATCTTTTGGGCTTCTAATTGTTTAATAAATTGTAAGCCAAGGAGAAGGGCTTCATATTCAACAATACTATTAGTGCATGGAAAGTCTAATTTATATGAATAACCCTGATTTTTATTTTGAATCCATACACCTACCCCTGCACTTGTTTGATTACAAGATCTATCAAAGTTTATTGTCCAAAGTATATCTGCCTTATTTTCATTTTCTTGTTGTTGTTGATTGCCAATGTTTTGTATATGGTTTTAGGGAAGTTCGGATTATTCTGATAAACTGATTTCCTCTTTGTTTTCCTTTTCTTGTTGAGTGATTTCATATTCATTGTATAAGATAATGGAATCTAAGATTGAATGAATGGAATAGATTGGAGAGTTGCTTGGTTTATCTATGTTTCTCACCATGTATTTCATGTGGGATTCCCTATATAATCTTCTGTTTTGGTTAAAAACTGGGATGGTGGCATAAGACATGTCCATTTGAAGGCTTCCCTGAAGTTTGGATCCCCATGATCTTGATAAAAGCATGCCATACTTTGGGGGAATGTCAGCTACTACTATGTCCATTACTAGACTCTTAGCAGGGATTTGAGATAAGTTAACACATAAATCTTTGATTAAACCCAAGCATTTGACTCTGCTTGAATCAAAGGAATACAAATCCTTGTATGGTTTAGTAATTTCTAAGCCTAAGCTCTCCATTACTACTTTAGGCATAAGATTATGTGCAGCTCCAGAGTCTAACATTGCATTGTGTAATATTCTATCATGTATATTCAAACTGACATAGAAGGGAGGGACAGCTCCTTCTTGATATTTTCCTTCAACTTCTAGACCAAACAACAACTTAGGTTTTTCATCTGTCAAGTTTAAAGTATCAGTATCACTTCCTAAGTTTAAAGCTTTCAAAACTTGGTTTTTGTACACTTCTTGGGTTACTAGTTCAGCTAGAGGTATGGTAATTTTTATCTTTGCAATATCTCCCTCAAGGCTGAAAGGAACTATGGATTTTGTCATATTTACATCTATTTTTTCAATTGAATTCCTTTCAGCAATTTTGATTTGCTGAACTTTGTTTGGACTGCTATTTGGGATAATTTTGTTAGGTCCACTAGCTGAAGTGCTAGGGATGCTTTGCTCAACATTTGGTTGGCTACTCTTTTCTTTGTTTAAATCTGTTTTCTTAGCAAAAATGTTGGGTTTCTTTGCTTTCTTCTTAGGCTGATTTTCTGCATTTTTCTTAACAGCAGTACTAGTGTTTTTATCTTTTGAATTATCTATGTTCCCTTTGCTCCTGAGATCATATTGTTTGTGCACCTCCATGATTGCATTTTCAAACCCCAATCTATAATCATCAGAATCCTCATAGGTGTTTTCATTTTGAACTGAGGAGAAAAAACCTTGTTCTTCTTCAGTGAGGAAAACATCATCCCTACTGTCTTATCCAATCAAGTTTACCTGATCTTCTCCCAACCTTTCAATCTCCCTTTCTTCCTCTTGATCTACATAGTTTTGTTGGAAGGGAGGTCTAATTTGTTGGTCATTGTCTCTTTGACTATCTTGATTATTTTCTCTTCTGAAATTCTGATTTCTATTTCTATTTTAAGGGTTGTTTTGATTTTCTCTTGGTGGCACTCTATCATTTAAGTTGATCTTTTCAAGCATCTTCTCCATTAATTTTACTAGGTTGTCAATTTTGGTGTCAGAAGATGAGATTGAGGGTGCAATATCATCTTTATAAGTTACCCTCTTCTCTGATCTTAACCTAGCTCTTTTCTCAATAATGTTTGCTTCTACAGTCACAACTCCCTTCTACATTTCTTCTAGAGTTAAGTAATCTCTCTCTCTAAGTTGATAGGCCATTTCAGCATCAAAACCTTCAGGATATCTTACTAAGGCCATGCCTTGGGGAGGTTTCATGTGAGGTGGAAGAGCATTGTAAACACTATTAAACCTAGTGGAGTAGTCATGAACAATCTCCCCTTGATTTCTTTTAAGACTGCTATACTCTGCTAATATTTGGAGAGGGTTCTTTTTTATTTCCCATTTGTTTATGAATGTTTGATGCAAAGAAGGAAGATCATTGATGTTGTTAGGAGTTAAGCTTTTAAACCATTTTTTAACTTCTCCTCCTAAACTTTGGGCAAATATTCTCATCTTAATGGTCTCTTCTTCTATCTCCATGTAATCAAAGGCATCATTCGTCTTATCTACGTGTTGTTGGGCAGTAGTAGGTTCATTTCCAGTGAAATGAGGAATTTTGGATTGGTAATCATTTGGTAAGGGAAGCATAGGTTGTGGTAACACTAATGGGGCATACCATGTTGCCATGGCTGGAAAGAGATGTGGATTTACAAGGGGTGGATTGACAAGAGGGAAATTGGGTTGGAATGGAGTGTTTTGGACAGTGGTGGTATAAAGAAAAGATGTGGATGGACCAGCAAGAGACTTTTGAGCAGACCTTGGATGAGAGAAACCAAAATTATGAAGGAAATGTAAATCAGATGGAGTAGTTTCTCTGTTACCAAGATGTTCACCTCTATCTAGGGATGAGGATGGAGACTCAAAATATATCTGATCTATATCATCAAGTGACCTAGTTCTGAATGGGTTTCTTAATTCAACTTGTGAATCTTGTAGAGCTGTAAGGTTTTCAGGAATGGAATTAGCTCTTTTGACTGGTCTGACAATAGTCGAAGCTTGAGTCTTAGGAGACTTCCTAAGTATGCTTTCAAGATTATCAACTATCTCAGGAGGGTTTAGGTCAGGATATGCTCTAGTAGGAACTATTCTAGAAGCCACTATGCTATGTTTTTAAACCCAATAACAAGAAAATTTTAACCAAATATGGAAGTCTTTAGTAGGCTAACTAATCTTTTAGCAAGAAAACGTTAATCCTCAAAGTCTTCTTAACTGATTTTGTATGATTTTATGATATTAATGGGTTTCCCAGTGGATTATTTAGGTATATTTAGGATTTTGGAGTCACCAGGTGGAAAAGTTTTAGCTTTTTGTGAAGGTAAAATGTTTTATGGTTCCACCACCATTATTATGAAGCCAATCTGAAATATTTTTGGATTTTCTGAGTTTTTTCAATCCTATGGATTAGAGAGTGTTATAAATATGTTTCAACACTTTGCTAGGATGATGAGACAAACAGAGTTTACTCTATGACTTACTAACTAATTTTATTAGAGATTTGTAGGACTAAAGAGTTTATAATAGTTTCCTAAGCTATCATAGATTCAATATGTCCCACAGTGATAGCCATTATGTTAGGATCTTGTGTTTTGATAGATTGGCTAACCAAAATACAACGCAACATCGAAACCAATCTTTAGAGTTCCAGGATCTAGTCCTCCTATTCTCAGAGAGGGATCTCTCAAATTGTTTTCAAAGGTATGTCTTGTTTGCTTTTAAGTATTTATTTTAGACTAGTTATTAGGTGCAAGTGTTTGTTTGTTTGTTTGTTGGTTGAATTGGTACAGTAGAGCATGAAAGGTCTAGGTAGTATAGATATAAAGAAGAAGTGTCAAATTCATTGGGCAATGGAGTCAAGAAGAGGTTTATGAAAAACTTATCAATGGATATGGGATATCAAAGGGAAAATCTAACTTGGCCACAGGATCCTTAAAAACATAACTTGAACATAAAGAGGTATTTGATAGATAGGGCTAACCATGAATTCTACAAACCACACTTTAAGAAAATAATGATTTCAAGACAACTTTCAAAATGAAATCTAAGATTCGAGAGCACATCCTATTTCCTCAAATATTTTATTTCAAATGACTTAGAAAACATAAAATATTCACTGATAATTGCAGTCATAGAAGAGGGAACACCTAACACATCTATGATCACAACTATAAAGACCTTTAAAACAATTTTTCAAGTAGGGACAAAGGGTGTGATCAAAACAGACCTCCTTGGCTAACTGTAAACAATGGTGCTTCAAACGGAGACTTCAAAAACAGTTTTCAAGTGGCAGCAGACAAGCAGGGAAAACCATAAATCATGTTGAAACCAACTATTTGAACTATTAGAGAAATAAACAAGCATGAGGACTAAAGAGAAAGATTAAAGACTCTAAAATACCTCAGCAGAAGAAAACATAAAATAGTTAAGGATAAACAGGTCTAAGGTGCTTCCAGGAGTCATTTCTTAGCCTAAACTTTTCATCCTACTGTAGTAAGCATTTATGAAACATAATGAAAATAGGAAAAACAACAGACAGTTCATAATACATCACCAATAGCCAAGCTCATGGATCCAATGATAGAGCCTTCTCAAGAACAAGCATGCCAAAACATAATCCAGCTTCCAAGACTTCAATTTCTTCTTCAAATTCAAACAAACTATGTATTATTTCATAGAGTTTCAGTGTTACAACTAGTGACCAAACAACAACTTCTCATCTTCTTCAGAAGTATTTATAGAAGAAATGAGGAGGTGGAAGAGTTTTAGGATTGAAGTGTAATTAATTCTACACTAAATGCAACTCCTAGCCTTGAAAACCATGCAAGGTATAAGGCAGGAAAGCATCGAATTACAACTCTTAATTTACTCTGTTTTGGCGTTTTTAGGCTTAATAGGTAAAAAATTGATTTTAAGGCCTATTTTTCTTTTATAATTACTTTACTGACAGTTTGAAATATCTTTCTTTGTTTGAAATAACTATTCAGCTGTCTTTAGGCAAAATATCACTGACTAGGCAATAACTATGCCTTCTTTTGATTCATTGAGCTACAGATGGCACTTTGGGTAGCTGAAGAGGATAAATAGCCTCTGATGTGGCAGTGGAGGCCTCCTTTGCTGATATTTTCCTTTGTTTTACCTTAAAGACACCTTAATTTGTTCTTTATCTGTATTTTAGGCTTAATTAGGCCTTGATCTTAGTCTTTGGGTCTTCATTCTCTGATATTGGCTTTGTTTCTTTAATCCTGAGGATTAAACCTGTGATCTTCAATCTTTGGCCCTAATTAATCCCTCTTTAACCTTGATTCTTCATTACTTATACACTTTGTTGCTTGTTTACAGTGGCACAACTGA
Source organism: Pinus albicaulis (assembly GCA_034641835.2). Classification (NCBI taxonomy): domain Eukaryota; kingdom Viridiplantae; phylum Streptophyta; class Pinopsida; order Pinales; family Pinaceae; genus Pinus; species Pinus albicaulis. The sequence continues at coordinate 724,090,949 of CM076573.1, forward strand.
TATTAGGCAGTGGAGGGTTTCTGAGATCGAGGATCATGCTCCAGATGATTCAAACATAGATTTTAAGCCCTGCAGCTCCTTTTTCCTTTGGTTTTAAGCCACAGAATCGTCATTCTAGGAATTTTTGTCCCCTGACTATGACTAGGAAGAACACAGAGCAAACATCGTTTAAAACCCTTCAAAAACACACAAACTTTTTATAAAATCCTGCGGAAATGGTTTAAGACTGCTTCAGAGGTTTGGTGGAGGGGATGGAGCTGTGAGGAATGGAGGATTTTGCAGAAAAAAGGGAGAAAAACCCTTGGCGAAAGAAAAATGGGTGCAAATGAAGTTTGGGTGTAAGGATGAATAAGATTCGTTGATTTGGAATGATCAACGGTTGAGATTTCCTAATGAAATCACTTTTGAGAATGATGGAGGGCGAAAGACTTTGGGGTTGAGATCTAATGTGGGCCGTCGAATTAAAACAATCGACGGCCGAGATCATTTGATGAAATGTTTTGCGGGAAAGGTGAAGGGAAAACAAATGGATCGGGATATAACCTGCACCGTCGGATTAAAATAATCGACGACCTAGATTTTTTGGTGGAGCGTTTGGGAGAATAGATGAGAGGGAAAAAGACTTGGGGTGTGATCTAATCTGGGCCGTTGGATTAATACAATGGATGGCCAAGATCGGGCGATGAAGTCCTTTGGGAGAAAATCAGGCGAAAGGTGAATGGGGGTGAGATCAAGTTAGGACCGTCGGATTAAAACAATCGACGGCTAGGATTAAATCTGAATTTTAGTTGCGGAGGGGAAAGCAGTAAGGTGGAAAACCAGAATTCTTTTCACGCGGCATTGGAGCGGTTTTGAAATTTGGCCAAAAAAACACGATACCATACACCGTTTGACACGTGTCCCCTTCAATACCGCCCATTTCGCATTTTTTTCGGTGTTAAGTCACGGGCGCAGAAAAAACGTGAAACGCAATTTGAGTCGTCGGATCAGAGGTTGGAGATCCAACAGTGCAGATCGCCCATGACGGGGAGAGCTGCACAGCGGAGAAAGTAGCGGGGTCCATTAGTTACGTCATCATTTTTTTTGTGTAGTGGATGGGCGCGATGGGCCATTGGGCTAAAATTGATCTAAGAAGAATGGAGCAGCTATGAGGAGAATAGAAGAAATGTAACGCAAAAAATAAGGCAGGAAATATAGCAGTGAGAGGAATGGAGCGATAAGGGGAATTGACTGAAGTTTCAAGCCAACAAATCCAGCAAATTTTTCAAGCAACCACGCTATCAGGAGGCAAAATCCCGTGAAGGAGTAAGAAGCAAACTCAGATTTTGTTGTTTAAAACAACGATGATCTGCATGAATAACTCTCAAGGTTGTTAAACAAACTAAGAGTTATAAAAGAAGTTCTCTATTTCGATCTTTAAAACTTGTCATTGCGTTATGTTTATCTGTGACACCACTCATAAATGCTTTGACACCACTCATAAAAGCTCTGCCATTAGTCAACACTAAATATTATGTTGAATAAGTGAGTAAATGATAAAATATTGAGTGAATATTTTGATGAGATTGGGGCTGATTGAAACACAGAGACTTCAGTTAAACTAGAATGAAAATCATGAGGATCATAGCAAAAAATCATGACGATCGTTGCGAAGACATGTAAGCTTGAAAACGTCCTCATGCACAGTATTCTATTTCAAAATGAATGAAAACAGAGAATGGAGAGTTCTGGTTTGAATTGCATAGTGAATTAATTTTAATTGAGTTGTGTAGTAGATTAATTTTATTTTCACACTCAGTAGAAGAATTCGAATCAGGATTTGTGGAGAAATATTGGTTTAGAAGACACAGTCAAACATGTTTTTGCATTTTTACATAGAAGAGGACAGAGTCTAGTGAATTTTTGAAGGAAAACAGTGAACTCATTATGAGATTTTTGATGAAATAATTGAGCTATTCTCTTTCATAAATAGTGGGTTTACATTAGACACATCATTTTATGCCTTTCGAAAAGAATTTTGTATGAAATCGAAGGGTCACAAGACACTATTGTATAATTTTTTTTATTTTTTTTATTTATTTTTTTATTTTTATTTTTTTTACATAGTCAAAGATTTACAAAACAGAGGTAGAGGATTGTTTTTTAAAAAGAGACGGAGAATCAAATAGAGAGTAGGATAATAGAAACATGAAATTTTTTATGTTTTCTTAAACCTCTCTATATCAAATCTTGTGTCTATTTGAAGCAATAAGCTCACATTCTTCCAAAGGAAAATAGAGGATTGATTTCAATTACTTGGCAAGAGCAGTAAATAGTGGTAATCCTTACTACTGTGATAACATTTAGTATTTGAATTTTTACAAAAATGAATTTAATGACACTAGATGGGTACATCAAATGGTTTTCAGAGAATATGACTTCAAGAGCAAAGCCCAAAGATTTTAAAATTGAACATTGGAGTAGGGAAACAATTGAGAAACTTTATCAATCATGCTTAATAGGATTTCTTCAAAAATTCAAAGGGCACAATGAGGATATCACAAGAGAATTTATAAACAATTGCAAATAGGATGAAACTATGGTGGGTATTTTACATATTCCTTTGACTCCAGAATCTATTTCCGAAGCTTTAGAGTTGTCATCATCGGGTGAACTATACCACAAGGGATTTCATTCCAAAGACAAGGGTTGCACATTCTTCTTGGATAAGAATGAAAAGGATTATTTTGATAGGTCAAAGGGGATTCCCAGGGAGTGGTTCAATGAACCTTGGGCAGAGCTAGTTTTGATAATTCAAAACTTTTTCACATGTGATAACAGACTTAGTGTAGTACACCTATATCATATTAGGTTAATACAGCATATTAAAGGAGATATCAAGATCAATTTTCCCTACTTATTTTATAAAAATTTGATGAAGATGATTGAGAGTGTAAAATATGAGACTAAACCCAAATAAGCCCAAATTCTTCTCCAGGGACTCATAAAAATCCTTGTGGATTACCATCTGAAAGCTAAGGGAATGGTTTGGGAAAATTTCATGATTTAAAGTAATTTTGTAGAGCAAGTCACTGAAAAAAACTTAAACCAATGCAGGAAACAAGAAATATTGTGCATTCACCTCTTTATCCTAAAAGCAGGTCAAAGCAACAGCAGGAGACAATTATGATAGAGAGGGAAACATCAATTTTGACCATTTCTAGGAGACATAAAAAGAAGTATTCAGCAGAACCAGAAGTGCAAGTCAAGAGACATATCCTTTAACTAAAAAAGCAAATGAAATCCTTGGGAGTTTGCAACAAGAATTTTATGAAAATCTTGTAGACATATATTTTTATTTTGAAAATAATGAGGTTGAAGCTACTTCAGTTTCTAAAAATACCAAGGAGGAAGATCAAAACCTTAGCAGGGTCAGAGAATTAACTAATAGCCTGGAGGTAAGAAAAATCATGGAAATGCACCTGAAAGAAGAAAATGAAACCTATAAGACAACTAATGAAAAATTGGTTAAAGAAAATGAGAATATTAGTGAAGAAATGTAAAATTTGAAAACCAAAAACAATCTTCCTTATACACAGGCATTCAGGTGGCTTCAGGAGAAAAATTCCTAGAAGGCCAAGTATGAGAAGAAGAAGGTTAAGACCTCAATTTACAAGGAATAATAGTGCAAAGATATGGATTCTCTTTTATATGCAGCACAACAGGAAGTTTCATGATCAGGAATGGGATCAGCATCAGAGCTCAAAAAGTCAAAGAGGAAAAAGCAAGCGTGAGGACACGCTTGATCATCATCTTGGGGGAGATGTTGGCCCTCATTTTTTTATCTCTTTTTTGTTTATGAAATACATCTTATTTTCCATACTATCCATATATTCACCATCATATCCACCTTATTTTTACCAAAAAATTCATATACAGGTATTTAAATTATGTTTTTCAATTATTAGAAGTTTTTGTGAAAATTGAAATTTAAGTGCATTTTTGGACACCATCAGAAATTCTCGTAATGGCTTCATGGTTTGCATATTTTCAGGACACTTGAGCTCGAGATGGATATATTTCTAGAAGGTTTGGGAACTAATAATAAGTGTACACCTATTGGTACATTCAAACCGAGCTTTAATAGGCCCAGTCAAAAGCGATCAAACAAGACTTGTCTTTATGGAGGATCCCTAGAAACTAGGTCAAAATTCTTATTTTGTGGGATTTTCTAGATTTTGATGGATATGATGGATGAATTCGACTTGATTGGATAAGATAAGGATATTCATGACTATAGGAGCTATTTTAGATGAATTTTTTAGATACTTTATCTATTTAAGCCTCAAAATTTAAAGGCATTGATATGTAAAACTTGTATGACTTAACATTATTATTTCTGAGACTTTGGAGACATAATTGAAGATTTGTTCTATAATATTTTCCACTATTATATGATGGTTGATTGACTGAATTTTTTAGTAGCTGAAAACACCTTCAGTGTGCAAGGCAAGGGTGGAGGGCTCCCACACTGAGCTAAGTGCACTTCTTAGTTTATTTGTAGTTGCAATTTCTGAATTAGCTTGTTTATGCTTAACTTGTTTATGTTGATTATTTATGAGTATTGATGAATCTAATGATCATTCTTGTTTTGAATATGAAAGGATAAACAAATGTTTAAGTTAAACATTATTTCTATCTAATCAAGATCTTCTGTTAGAATTCATCTCTTTATGCTTTTACAAGCTTTTTTGAATTCTTGTTTCTCACAATAGCGTTACTGATAAAGGAATATATGATGAAGGACAACCAAGACCTCTTCAGTGAAGAGCCTCTTCAATTATCACTTCATGTATCTTATTCTATTGTTAAATTAAGTATTTTTTTATATATAATTTATGAGGTAATCTTGTTAGAGAAGGACAAACAAATCTCTTAATTTAGGAGATTCTTCTACTTCTGATTGCACACTTGAATTTTGAAATTGTTTAAGTTAGATTTATATTTGTAATATGAATTTCCCTAATCATTGATAAACCATATTCTAAATTGATCTTAACTGAAACCCATATACTTTTGGGATGCTTCTAAGTTCCACTAATCTGGATTGATAATAAATACTTTCGTTAGTTTACACAGTAAATTGACCCAACAGGCTTCTCCATCAGTTTTTATAGGACCTACTGGGACTTAATCAAAAAATATTTCATCAAAATGACTCATTGGGCTCAAAGGAATAATAATATTGGGGGCTTTACCAACTCAACCTACCTCGCCCTTATTCCTAAATAAAACTGACCCTCCTCCTTTTCAAGGTTCATACCTATTTCCCTATGCAACTCCTCTTACAAAATCGTCACTAAAATCCTTCCCAATTGCCTTAAACCCCACTGTCCCAACCTCATCTCTGAAAATCAAGGGGGATTTATCTCTAAAAGACAAATCTTGGACTCCATTCTCCTTGTTTAAGAAGCCATTCATTCGAGTAAGATGTGAAATGAGAAAGATTTCATCCTGAAGCTTGATCTCACCAATGCCTTTGACAGGGTGAGGCATTCCTTCCTGATCTCTGTCCTTCAAAAGATGGATTTTGACAGTCACTTCATTTCCCTCATCAATGCCTATATTTATAACCCATGGATCTCTCCCCTCATAAATGGTAGGCCTTCAATCTTCCCGAGGTCTCAGACAGGGCTTTCCCATCTCTCCTTTTCTCTTCATCCTTATGGTTGAATCCTTCAGCAGGGCCTTGGACCACAAACGTAGAGTTGGTCTCATCACTAGAATCAAATTTGGCAATGGAGTCAAGAATATGAACCATTCTCAATTTGCAGATGACACCCTCATGATGGGCGGCGCCTACATAATTTCTAAAAGATTCAAATCTCTGCTTAACAAATTTATGCTTTACTCAGGAAGGTTGATAAATTATCACAAAAGTTGTATTTATGGATGGAACAATACAAACCATACCATTCACAGCATTGCACAAATTTTTGGAGTCCCTTACAAATTGAATTGGACTTATTTCAATTATCTTGGGATGCCAGTCAATGTTGGGCCTTTGAAGTCTGAGGTATGGAACATTACAATCGATAAAATGAAAAAAAGAAAGCAGCAGTGGGGATCTTCCTAGTTAAACTTGGGTGGGCAGATAATCCTCCTTAAATTTGTCCTATCTTATCTGCCTTTGTATCACTTTACCTTGATCAATGCTTCTATCAGCATACATCTAAAAATTGAAGCAGTTTTAAGAAAATTTCTCTGGCAAGGAGGGAAAAATGAGAAGAAGAAATACAACTTAGTCAAGTGGAGACAAGTCAGGAAAAATCAAGAAAATGGAGGGCTCAGAATTGGTATCCCAAAACTCTTGAACAATGCATTTGGGGGAAATATCAGTGGACAAAAATCATGGTGGAAACAAGTTCTAGAATCCAAATACCTCAGCACTCCCAAACAAAATATTCTTGATCACGACATTCCAGCCAGGCCCTGATCTAGAATCTGGGCTCTATTCAAGAAAGCCATCCCTTTTATTAGCAGAAATATTTCCAAATTTCCAAAAGGGGGAAGCAACACTAACATCTGGAATGACAGAATTGTGGGCAAACTCCTCTTACAAAAAGTTCGGGCACTTGTCGAATTCTATCTCACCTTCGGAATCTCGATTTAAAATCCTTAGATCAGATTTCAAGGTGGGATGAGAATTCTAACACCTGGATTGATTGGAACTTCCCACCTGTCCCCTCACATCTTGAGGACTATCTAATAAATCTCAAAGTAATGCTTCATGGTGCTTCATGGTGCATGTTGGAACGGAGTCTCCTAACAAGCTATGAAACTGGTCCATTTTGAATATTTTTTATTATATTTAGCCCAACAAAGGGGTTTTGGGGTGGGTCAAAGCCCCGAACACATTGTAATGGGTCAAAGGGTAAACTAGGGGTCTTAAAACCATGGGTTGCGGACCATAAGAAATTCGAGGCTAGATTGTTATAAATAGAGATGCATTTGTATTGTAAAGGATAAGATATGATGAGTTATTGATGTGAATTGTGATTTAAGCTATCTGTTTGGGTTTTGGGGAATGGACTCCTGTTGGTTGTGTGCGCGGAGATCCAAGTCCAACTATGTGCGGACCCTGCTACTGTGTGCGCAGGTTGGGAAGGGGATTGGAATTTTAAGGAAGAATTGATGAATGAATGAATGTGAAAGGTTGTTAGAGAACTGAATCTATGAGTAATTTTATGTGAATTACTGATAATTGTTGTATTATGCGTTTTTTGTCCTTAAGCTGCGAAAGATCTGTATACTGTGTTCTTAGATCTAGATTTGTTATGTTTTTTTTATCTACTGTTGTGTTGATGTTATAACAAGCATATAACTATAATTAACTCTGCGTAGAATAAGGTAATCGGGGATTACAGGACCTAGCATTGCTCTGCTTTCTTTACCCATCCTTTCTCAGGGTGCGGAAACCTGGTACCAGCACCCACCCATACTACTTCGGGTGAGATTTTGACCTGTGAAAGCAGATAACTGCTGAAAGGGCCAGTAGTATAGGGGTTTTTTGGTAAACCTTGCTTACCGAACCTGGGTCAGGACCCCTCGAGCCAAAAAATGTTTCTGTTTCCAGGACTGGAAGAAGTCTGAGAGAGGAATTGGGTAATGAAAGGAGAATACTAGAAACCTGAAAGGAAAGAGATCGAAAACTGGTTCGAAAGACAGATCCAGGAGTTTGCAGTAAAAGAAAACCGCAATGAAAAATTAACGGCAGAAAGGTGGAAAAATAGGTACATTCTTACTGAAAGCTACGAAATATTCTTTGTAACCCTTGCGATTGAACTCCAGGAGTGGCTGGCCAGGCTTGTGGAATTCCAGGAGTGCTGGAAGGACGAGCGAGTCACTCAGTGGACCCCAGAGCTGCTTGAGTAGCTGGGAAAAACTGATAATACTATCACACGCACGGTGGATCACTGGGTGGATAGTGTACTGGGAGGATTTGTGACGGAATTTTCCATTGATCAGTTTGTATCATACTCTGAGGCTTAACGACGATTCTTCAAAGGATTCCAAGGCAAATTTCTAAGGACGTTACCGTTGCTGATCAAGAAATTACTGTGCAAAAAGAGCATTCTGTGTAGTCATACCGACTGAATGAACTCGGATCTAGATGGCAGCGCGACACACAATGGTAAATACTATCAGAGAAACCTTGACGGAGGGAGATCCACCTACAATCCATTATAGGAACCAGCTGCGCAAGATCCCCCAGCTACATCGCCACCTAGGACGCGCAAAGGTAAGAATTCGCCTATACCGCCACCCTCCCTAAACAGTGACATGGCTGTGCATTTGAAACTACCTACCTTTAAGGAGGTAGGAGATGAGGATATGGACCGATTTTGGTTTTTTGCAGACTCTATATGGACTACGCAGAATGTGGCGAGTGATACGGTAAAAAGGGTGCAGCTGTCGTTGGCCTTCGAGGATAGGGCCCTGGACTGGTATATGCGATATATTGCCCAGAATGGGAGGAAGCTTTGAAGCACCAGTTAAGGAAGCCGAAATCTTATTCCCAATTGGTAGCAGAAGTAAAGGACTTCAAACAAGGTGCGTCTGAGTCAGTATGGGAGGCTGATCAGCGACTGAAGAAAGAAATCAGGGAAGGAGGATTCGAATATGATGATAGACAGCATACGTAATGGTTCATCGTTATGTTGTTACCTCACCTGCGCACGCCAATGAGTCATCAGACCTTTGAGTCACAGGAGAAGGCTGTGGAAGTTGCTATGAAACTAGAGGCTACCCCCCGAGAGGATACATCAGTAGGGGTACAACAAATCCAAGAACAACTTGGGCTATGCATATGGAGATACAGAACCTGTGAAAAGAGCGAGGAAAGGATGTTTGTGTAGATATTTGGTGCATACGATGTTAGGTGTCTGGCCATACAAAGGATCAGTGACCTCTGCTGACGGATTACATGCAAGCAGGAGGAACTAGTATGGTACGCCCAGGGGCAAGTAGGGAACCCATCCTATTACGACCAGGTTCAATCGGACCTGCACTATGGTGTGATTATTTTCGGGTAGCAGGACTGCATGATACAAACCATTGCCCTTGGCTAGGTGCGTATGTCCCAGAACTAAAGCAACAATGGTGTCAACTATGCCAATCAGTGGGACACGATGAGAAGAACTGTCATACCTATGACTTAATGATGGATCATGGGAACTTATATAAGGTACAATTGGACCCTGCATCGCCAAGACTTTCTGCGCACTTTGGGGGATCACCGGCCTAAGGCATAGGAGGTCGGGGAGGAAGCGCAAGACGAGGACATGGGCAGCTAGTCTGTTATAACTATGGGGAAATAGGGAAATTTTCCAGAGAATGCCCAAATCCCACCGGGCCATCATGCAAATATTGTAGGCAGCTGGACCATGAGGTTGAGGACTGCCCAATCTTAATAGCCAAGATGCAGGAAAAGCAGCCCACCCCTATGCAGAACGTACAAAGAGTTAAATCAGAGCTAAGAAGGGAAGATCCCTGTGTAAAATTCATGACCCATAGCGGGTTGGTCACCCAGGGAGCAAAAGAGGCGCTTGCATCCCAGAAAGGAGTGCCTTTCAAAGAACAAACACCACTGACAGTCCCCACGCAGCCCCAAACACAACCTCGGATAGAGGAAGGGGTTGAGCCCTTTTTAAAGGCATGTCTGAAGCTGCTGTGAAATCCGTAGACTATAGGAAATCTCCAAGCACTACTGAATACTTGTGCAGTGTAGACAAATTTGATCCCTGAAACCAAGGATGTACACAAACTATACATCTATAAGAAGTGCACCGGAAGAGAGATGCGATTGACTGCGGAGATTGGTGACTACGAGATGGATCAAGTTATCTTAGATCTAGGGTCAGATGCGAATGTATTACCAAGCAGACATGGCAACGAATGGGAGAACTTAAATTATAATGGTCCACCATCCAGCTGTGAATGGCCAATCAACAAAAAATCATCCCTCTAGGGAGATTACCAAAAGTCATGGTTGACATCGCAAGGGTAAGGGTCCTAGCTGACTTTGAAGTCATAGAAATTGTGGAAGATTCGGATCCCTACCCTACGCTCCTTGGACTGGACTGGGAAATTGACATGGGGGGTGTCATCAATCTCAAGAAGCGCAGCATGGTGTTTGAAAGAAAAGGTACACGTGTCATAGTACCACTAGATCCAGCAGAAGGTGCACGGTATACGGAGCCAGCCTATGAGGAGGAGGAATTAGATCACATTTATAAATTAACTACACAGGTTTAATATCGGGTTAACCCTACAGATGAAAGAATTCTTTGCTGGGAAAAGGATAGTAAATGTTTTTCTGACTCTGATGAGGAGTTGGAAAATTGGCAAGGCCGATTGCACGAAGTTTTGGCACTCCGATGTCTTCAGACCGTCAGGAATTTTCGGCGCATCTCTATCACGGAAAGGAACCTGCCATGCCAAGAGGATGCAGATGATAGTCAAGAGACGGTTGAGCTTAAGATTCCCACGGAACGCAGGCTAGGGGCACTATCACTAACATTCATGGAGCACCTACGCAAGGACCGGTATTCTTCGCTCAGGAGAAGTATTGGAGAAAGGTGATCTTGTGCATAGGGACCCCAGTTGCCAGATGGACTCCAAGGTCAGTCGACCTACAGGGACACTAGCTGACATACAACACTGAAGGGTGTGATCAAGCCTTGCACGAATAGGCTTTCCGGGGTACCACTGCCCTAGGCATGCGTCGGGTTACGGACCTGCCCGAGCCCACATGTAATTTGAATAATTTGCGTACACCTCAAGTAATAAATGGCACGAGGATGCGTGACGTAGCCCTCTGGTGCAAGGACGTTCCAACCAAGGGCTAAGTGCATGGCTCGAAAATACTGATGGCCAACTTACAGACACACCTCGCATTGACCTTCAGTCAGGGTATGCGAACGACATACAGGCATCATCTGTGGTCTGACATTTCGTGGAAACAACCTCAAGCACGCAAGACGACCGTCAGCACATCCCAATTTAATAAAAAAGGGATCTTACAAGTACACATATTCGGCGGCAGATCATCAATGCAGCCATTTATGGTAAGATTGATCTACCTGATCGATGGTCAGTCTCACAAATGGGCTACTCCACCATTAAATAGCTCCGGACGGTGTGTAGATGGCTGGATAATTACACACCAGGTTATTTATTCACCCTAAAAAATGCTCCTGCTATCTGCGTACTAGTTTTTTGCACTCATTAACATTCTCTGGGTTGCCCGCTTTCATGTTGCTAGGATGGACCCAACCAGAGAGCCTAGGAATTTTGAGTGTAGTCACAGGGGTGAGCACTGGCTCCTAGCAGAAAGGATTGATTGTGAGCCAGGCGTAGATGGCATGCTACGATACAGGGACATGCTACGACTTATCCGTAATTCCAGAGTCTCGCCCAGCCGAAGCAATGTGTGTTCCCTCCCTCGAATTTCCCTCTTCAATGTTCCTGATCCAACTACGGAGGACATCCAAATTGATTTAGCATAGCTATCTCGCATAGAGCTACAAGGACTGAACACCAAAGTGTTGCGCGAAGTTCGCCACCGTGACCAAGCCAGGCAACAGCAGTATGACATACCTCAGGAAGTACGGGACCAGCGGATTATAGTGTTCACAGAGGCAATGCATATTATTCAAGAGCAGCTGACGTAGGGCGCACAACTGGTCGAAATAGCTACCCAACTATGGACGGCAATCCAGTACCATTCCACGCTTTAGCATATCCAGATTCAATTGCAGCAAGTGGAAGCTACTCTGGACCAAGTCAGAGCCTCCTCACCCTCCACCGTCTCCACACAGCATCTAGCCATCTTGGATAGGATTGAGAACCTTCGCCACAACAAGCATGTCATTCAAAAATGGTTGAAACCATGGGCCGACACCACACTCTGGCTCGCCGAAGATGCTCAGTCTGCCATTGCATGCCTCCGCCGGTTGTTAGAGCAGGTTACCGCGGCTCTAGATGGCCCTGCCTCCCTGACACTGGTCAACATTGCGCAACGAGCTGCGGCCCAAAGTAAGGAAGTTCTCCCACTGCTCCTCTGCACTCTAACTACGTTACGCGCACAAATCGAAGCCGCACCATTGCAATGACTTGGGACGAGTCACAAGATTATGTTGGGGGACTGTTGGAACGGGGTCTCCTAACAAGCTACAAAACTAGTCCATTTTGAATATTTTTTATTATATTTAGCCTAGCAGAGGGGTTTTGGGGTGGGTCAAAGCCCCGAACGCATTGTAATGGGTCAAAGGGTAAACTAGGGGTCTGAAAACCATGGGTTGCGGACCATAGGAAAGTCGAGGCTAGATTGTTATAAATAGAGATGCATTTTGTATTGTAAAGGATAAGATATGATGAGCTATTGATGTGAATTGTGATTTAAGCTATCTGTTTGGGTTTTGGGGAACGAACTCCTACTGGCTATGTGCGCGGAGATCCAAGTCGAGCTGTGTGCAGACCCTACTGTTGTGTGCACAGGTTGGGAAGGGAATTAGAATTGTAAGGAAGAATTGATGAATGAATGAATGCGAAAGGTTGTTAGAGAGCTGAATCTGTGAGTACTTTTATGTGAACTACTGATAATTGTTGTATTATGTGTTTTATGTCCTTAAGCTGCGAAAGATATGTATATTGTGTTCCTAGATCTAGATTTGTTATGTTTTTTTTTATGTACTGTTGTGTTGATGTTATAACAAGCATATAATTATAGATCTAGTGCACATGGATGCGAATAGAGACTTCATTAACTCTGCATAAAATAAGGTAATCGGAGATTACGGGACCTAGCACTACTCTACTTGCTTTACCCATCCTTTCTCAGGGTGCGGAAACCTGGTTCCAGCACCCACCCATACTACTTCGGGTGAGACTTTGACCTGCGAAAGCAGGTCACTACCAAAAGGGCCAGTAGTATAGGGGTTTGTTGGAAAACCTTGCTTACCAAACCTAGGTCAGGACCCCTCGAGCCAACAATGCAGCACCTTTGTTGAAAGGTAGTGAAGACAATCTTCGATGGGATCCCTCCGAGTCTTCATACTCTATCAAAGTTTCCTACTGTAAACTCCTAAAATAGAAGTTCCCTTCTCCTCAATGGCCAATCTAGAATCTCATCTGGAAGTCTGAAGCAATACCAAAGATAAAAACATTTTTGTGGACTCTCCTCAAAGGTAAGATCTTAACCTCTGAAAATTTAAAAAAAGAGGTGTAAATGGCCCATCCAGATGCCCTAACTGTCAATGCGCAGAAGATATTGCATTACATCTCTTTTTGAAATTCCCTTTTGCAATCCAATGCTGGAAAGATCTCACTCCCTTTTCACATATTCATTTAGACTCCATCATCACTACTCCCGACTTGATAAAAAATTGGAAAAAAGAATACCCATGGGAGGAAAAGAGTAAGAACATAGCCAAAAGGGTCTGGGATAATCTTCCTTATGTGTTACTCTGGAGCATATGGTTGGAAAGAAATAAGATGATCTTCAACAATAAAAAACCATCTCAAAGGAAATTCTGTAACAAGACTTGGAGCCTCACCATAGAAACTATTCTCTCCAAAAGCACAGGTAATATCAACTTCAGTGAACTTCAAGTAGATGAAAGAACTTTCTTGGGAAAAATCTTGGACAATCCCAACCATTTCAAATCTTCAGTTACACAACCTCATCATATAGAAAACTAGAAGATAAGAATAAAAGAAAAAGAGTTTATCGAATGGCTCGATAGCTGCAAAAGACCAACTCTCTTCTTTGATGGAGCCTCTAAATCGAATCCGGGTATTGCTGGAGCTGGAGGTCTTATAAGAAATGAAAATGGAAGCATATTTTTCTCTTTTGAATGGGGTCTTGCCTCTCTATCTAACAAAAAAGTCGAAGACTACGCCCTCCTACAAGGTCTCCAATTGATAAAGAGAAACAACATGACAAATGCAATGGTGTTTCGGGATTCAGTTATTATCATTAGCACAGTGTTAAAAGACTCCCCAATCCAAAACATAGCTCTTCACAGAATTATTAGCAGATGCCGCACCTTGACTAAAGAAATGAAGGATATATCATTTCATCACATTCTCAGAGCTAACAGCAAGCTCGTGGATAACTTGGGTAACAAAGCCTACGGAATACTAGCCGATCAAATCCATAGTCATGATGGCCTATCCTTCACACCTTTGCCATGATTCTATCTCTGCCAAAAAATATTCTTCGTTGGATCCTCTACAAGATTCCATCTAAACTTATCAGTCTTCCCCATATCCCCATATCCTCCCCTCCCATGACCTTATCTCCTCGAACTCCCAGCTTTTTCTCCCTCCTTTTCCCACCCCATGTTATTTATACCTACCTCCTCCTCGCAATGCTTCATCACCTCTTTTTGTGTGCCTTCATCTTTGTCACGTGCCCCTTATCTATTGTTTTCCTCAGACTTGTTTTGTTTCCCCTTTGCCATCCGTTTCTCACCCCTCCTTTGTTTCCCATGTTCACTTCCTTGCTCTTCCTCGCCCTTGCGCTCCTCCCTTGTTCTTTTTTCTCCCCAACTGCCCTCTCCTTGTCCTCTTTCAACATGGCGCGCAGTGAAGACTGCCTCCATTGTGCAGACCTTCAGGCTGAAATGGAACAGATCCGTGAACAGTAGAAGCTCTTGCATGAAAATCAGCAAGTATATATGAATCTCCTTCAACATAGGGCAACGTCACTCCAAAATCAATTCAATGAGCTCTCCAACCGTTGCTCGCATTTGGAAGAATCTATTCAAATTCTGAAATATATTCTTGAGAAATGTTTAGCTCCAAGCTCCAGGTCCAACAATGTGAGAAATGTCGGTCCTGAAGATAACATTGATGCATCAACCGGGCAGCCAATAAGAATCAACTGATACTCACTCCACCTCTCTCCTTTCTGCATATGTCTTTTAAATTTGTTTTCCTACTTTCTCAATTTGTCAGAATATATCCTGAATCTGTAATGCAGTGTAACTTGAACAATCAGCATAACGGAGGCTTAGCATTTTTTGTTTGTTACTCTCTTTGTTTGTCCACATATACATTAGATTGTAACATGGAAACCTTCCCTTCCTTTTTTTGAATATAATATAGCACCCGAATTTGTTAAAAAAAAAAAAAAAAAATTATAGTTATTCAGGATAAATAATGTAGCTATTAGATTATGATTCAGCATATTAAAATCACTTATTAAATAAAAGAATAAGTAGATTAAATTATATTAAAACTATATAACATATAACTATTAATTTATTTATTTAAAAGAAAAAAGAAAAAAAAAAAAAAAAAGAAAAAAAAAAAAAATATATATATATATATATATATATATATATATATATATATATATATATATATATAATTAATTAATTAATAATAATAATAATTAAAATTATATAATATACAACTATTAAATAATTCTTTTTTAGATTATTAAATTTTTATTTTCCTTTTTCCAGTCAAACTAACCGTTATTCATAATGGCTAGTTGGAGCATCCCTTTATCTATATAAATTGGTTCCTAGATTAGATGTATCATCTTGTCCTCATGATGAACCACACTGGCTGGTTCGAAACGCATCGACAAAATTTGATTAGATGTGATTATCACCGAAAGATTTTTATATAAATTTTAAATTTTTATTTTAATTTCTTTTTTTAATTTAAAATTTCTGTTTATTTAAAATTTAAAATTTTAATTATTTTAAATTTTGTATTTTAATTATTTTTTTAATTTTAATTATTTTATGTTATCATTTTTTTTTAATTATGCAGTTTCTTCTATATATATAACTTTTTAAAAAAAATTGTTTCTGATGTTTTTTTTTAGATTATGTGTTTCTTTACTTCTTCACTATTTTTTAATTTAGTTTTTCAATTTTTTTGTTTTTTTTTATCTGATTCTTTTTTGTCAATTTTTTTTAATTTTATTTTTATGTTTTATTACCAACATGAAAATCACCACTCTAAACAAAAAGAGTTGATGTTGCATCAACACTTTTCAAAATTAACATGAAAATCATTAACATTTCAAAACAATTGTTCACACTTGATAAATAAAAAAAAATTAAAGTGCCAAAAATCAACTCTCTAAAAAAAGAGGTTGATTCTACTTCGCCACTTTTCAAAATCGACATGAAAATCAATGACATTTAAAAAAAAAATCAAAGAAAATTTAAAGTGTCAAAAATTTGCTCTAAAAAAATAGGTGATTCTGCATCACCACATTTCAAAATCGACATGAAAATCAATGACAATTAAAAAAAATCAAAGAAAATTAAAAGTGCCAAAAATATGCTCCAAAAAAAATAGGTTATTCTACATCACCACTTTTCAAAATTGGGTATTTTTTTTGCTACCTCAAAAAAACAGGTAATCGATAATTTTCTTGTTTGATCGGTAACTATGTTATATTCCTGCATTGGCTAGAAATATGATTTTTGTAAGCAAGATGGATAATGCGGGCGTAAAAAAAGCATTCGAGAAGGATATCTGCAAGATGGTTTGGGGAGCACTGATATTGATGCAGGGAGTTTGGATTGGAACTCTGTACGAGCTTCTGGGTAGCATTGTTATTGATGGGTGTAATAGTTATGTGGTTCCTAAAAGTAGAGCAGGAAGCCTAGTGGTATCTGGAGAAAATACTGTGTTATGGCATCAAAGGCTTGGACATATTGGAGAGAAGGGCCTTCGAATACTTCATGGTAATGGTATGGTATAAGGTATGTCTAATTTCTCTCTAGATTTTGATTTTTGTGAACATTATGTATATGGGAAGCAAAATCAAGTGAGTTTCCACTCTGGTGCTAAGAGGGTGAAAGGGATATTAGAGCTTGTGCACAATGATGTGTTGGGAATGGTGTCAATTCCATCACTGGGTAAGTTTTTGTATTATGTATCATTTATTGATGACTTCTCAAGGAATACATGGATATATTTCTTTAGGAAAAAATTTGAAGTCTTTGACAAGTTTAAATAATTTAAGGCTCTCATGGAAAACCAGACAAAGAAAAGATAAAGTTGTTGAGGTTGAGGACAGATAATGGTGGAGAGTTCTGCAAGAAGGAATTTGAAGATTTTTGTAAGAAGTATGGTATAGCACGATAAAAGACTACTTCAAACACACCTCGGAAAAATGGAGTTGCAAAAATAATGAACAGGACGTTGATGGAAAAGGCAAGAAGCATGCTCAGTGGTGTCAGGTTAGGACAAGAATTATGGGGAGAATCAGTGGAGACTACATGTTACCTTGTTAATATATCACCTTCATAAACATTGTAGGATAAGACTAGTCCACATGAGGTATGGACTAGTAAGAAATCTCCTCTTTCACATTTGAGGGTATTTAACTGTGATGCATATGTACATGTTCCAAAGGAGAAAAGAACCAATTTGGATATTAAATCTGAAAGGTTCATCTTTATTGGGCATAAGGATGGTTTAAAATGTTATAAGCTTTGGAACCCAGGAACAAGGAAGGTTGTGTACAACCGAGATGTAGTGTTTAGAGAAGTGAAATATGTTATTAAACATGAAGTCCTACTAAATTAACCTAAGAAGATAAGTTTGAGCTAAAGGAGGAAGAATCATACTCTACAGTAGAACAGGAATCATAAGAGGAAGAGCCACAAACTCCAGTTTTGAGAAGATAATTTCAAGAGAGAAGGCGGTCAAAAAGGTATAGTCCATCTGCTTTATGTTGAAATTTTGCTTTATCCATTACTAATGATGATCCCATAACTGCCAGGGAGGTGGTAGACTCAGAGGATGGAAAACTCTGAAAAGAGGCCATGGTTGATGAAATGGAATCCTTGCACAAAAATGAGGCATGGGATCTGGTGGAGTTGTCGAAAGGAAGGAAACCCATTGGAAACAAATGGGTGGTTAAGAAGAAGATGAAAGCAGAAGGAAAGGTGGAGAAATATTAAGCTCGATTGATAGCAAAAGGTTATTCCCAAGTGTTGGGAATTAATTTTAGTGATAGTTGTTTTCTTATTGCCAAGTTAGCTTCTGTTAGATTAATTTTATCTATTGTTGTTGATTTTTATTTTGATGTAGAATAGATGAATGTGAAGACAACATTTCTTAACAGGGATATGGAAGAAGAGATCTACATGAAGCAACCTGAAGGCTTTGTGGTGGAGGGTAAGAAAGAACTAGTATGAAGGTTACAGAAGTCGTTTTATGGGTTAAAATAGTCACCAAGGATGTGGTACCAAAAATTTGATACATATATATGGGGACTTGGCTTCACTAGAAGCAAAGAATATCACTGTGTGTATTTAAAATTAATTTGTGACCGTGTTATTTATTTATTCTTGTATGTGGATGATATGTTTCTGATTGGAAATGACAAAGAAATTATCTAGGATTTGAAAACCAAATTGTCCTCTGAATTCGACATGAAGGATATTGGTGTTGCAAAAAAAAATTTGTGCATGGAAATTAAACAATATTGGGCAAAGAGGAAGCTTTGGTTAAACCAGAGGAAGTATGTCAAGACAATATTGCTAAGGTTTAATATGCAGGATAGTAAACGAGTGAAGGTTCCTATTCCTATAGTTGTAAAGTCATATTTTGAACAGTGTGTCCCAAGACACAAGAAGAGGAAGAGGACATGTCTCGTGTTCCATGTGCAAGTGAAGTCGGTATCATGATGTATGCAGTGGTCTGTACTAGACCATACATTGCACATGTAAAGGGAGTATTGAGCAAGTTTATGTAAAAACCAGGGAATGAGCATTGGACAATAGTAAAGCGGGTTTTCAGGTATTTGTGTGGCACTAATGATTATAGTTTGTGCTACCAAGGAAGACCATGATTGGACAGAGTTTTGGACATACATGGCTTTGTTGATGCAAACTGGGCTAGGATCTAAATCATAGAATATCTACAAGTGGGTATGTTTTTAACCTATTTGGAGGAGCAGTTAGTTGGATGATAAAAAGACAGATTGTAGTGGCCCTTTCAACTACATAGGTTGAATACATGGCATCCACTCATGCCAACAAGGAGGTCGTTTGGTTGCAGAGATTGTGTTCAAGTATGGGGTTGGTATAACGAGCTAAAATAATAGAATGCAATAGCCAAATTGCAATTTTCTTGGCAAAGAACCCTACTTATCATTCAAAGACAAAGCACATTGATGTTCAATATCACTTTGTGAGAGATATGGTTGAGGATAAAAAGGTGTTGTTGGTAAAGGTGGAAACTTTGAATAATGTTGCAGATGCATTGAAAAAGTCTGTGAGCACTGAGAATTTTTCTTAGTGGTGTAGACAAACAATAGGTATTGCAGGGTTGGACCAATGACTAAGCTCACATGTCACCCCCTGTGTGGAAAATAAAATAAGTGGGAGAATGTTGGGTGTGTGTTATATTCTTTCCATGACTAGTCACACGTGATAGCCCCGCTAGTTCATTTCCCCGAGCGCAGCAAGTGGGTCACAAGGAAAATATCTTATAAATCATCCAAAATAACCAATGCATGCAAATAATTCTAGTTACACAGTTGATATTGGAGTTAAATGGTAGTGTACTATAATTTTTTAACTAATCCAAGCTGTAAAGATGGTGCATACAATTAGAGATTGACCTAAAGGAATTGCACAATCAATATTGAGGAATTCCCTCATTAATAGGGGCCTAATTCCTCAACGAACATCGCAAGGAAATAAAAGCATGGCAGGCTGATAAATTGGCTAAGTATTGGTCAGATTCAGTCAGTGAAGCAACGGGATAGAAGATACAGGTGCAGGTTATGCTCAAGCTTGAGCAAGCATATTGTATTCATCCATATTCTTTAATTAATGCAACACGGATAGGAAAGGGTTTTAAGCAGTTGATTTCCCTTAGATAAATCTCTGTGTATGTGAGTTAAATCTTGATGCATGTTTATGATTTGTGTTCTCGATTGTGAATTACTCTACGCAGATGAGTATGGTATATTTGAGTCTTATGTTTTAGTAAATTACATGAGCATTTTTGAATCTACATAGAATTTCTACATGGTATTTAATAAGCATGAATCACAGTAGAGAAAATAATTTGAACTTGTTATTGCAGGAGGATCAAATTTGCAGGATCAATTCTTCAGATCTAGCAGGATGGATTTCTATGGACTGAGACTAGAGTATATCCTTGAGGGAAGCTCGAATTATGTTGCTTGGAACAACCGCATGGAGGCAGTGTTGGAAGATAATGGGTTAAAGGAATTCATTGATAATGATATCTAAAAACCGACAGCAACTGATGCTCAATATCTAGCATATTGGAAGAAGTGTGCAGCAAAGGAGAGGAGGATCATATTGGAGGGAGTACAAGACCATATTGTCTCTAATATACATGGGAAAGAGACTATGTATGCAATGTGGCAAGCCGTGACAAATCTATTCTAGAACAGTAGTGACCACAGGAAGCTGACACTCAAGGACAAGCTTCGAAATATCAAGATGCAGAAGGGTGACACAATACCACAGTACCTAAGAAAGTTCACACAATGTCATGATGAACTTAGGAGTGTTCTTATTGTGGATGTAGAATATGATCTAGAAATCCTAGCACTTATAAGCCTTCCCAAGATTTGGCACAACTACCAGGATTAGGTAAATGGGAGGGAGAAGCTACCAAATTGGGAACGTCTATGGTCTAATTTGGTGCAAGAAGAAATAAGGCAGAACACTAGAGACAAAACCTCCTCCAAGTGTGATTATGAGGAGAACTTTGCCTTCGCTGTAAATAAAAATAAGGGGAAAGGGAATAAATCTCAATCCAAATGAGATTCCATTCAAGGGGGAAAGAAGAAATGCTTGTCCAAAATCAAGTGATTTCACTGTCATGAACTAGTACATTATGCCACGAAGTGTCCACACAAGAAGTCGGGAAAGAAGCCCTCGAGAGGAGCAGCAGGTGAAGCTTTGGCTTCACAATTCGAGTTGGACTTCACCCTCATTGCATGCATGACAAGCACAATGATGGGTAGTGTGTGGTATCTAGATAGTGGTGTCTTGTTCAACATGACGTGGAACAAAGAAAATTTCAACGACTTGGAGGACAAATATCTCCAAATGCACATAGAGATGGGAGGGTATGGAAGGTATAGCATGAGAAGTATTGGTAAAGTTACTTTTCACAGGGAGTTTGGATGCCCTTTTAGGTTCAATGATGTGATGTGTGTACCAGGTTTGAAGAAGAATCTAGTTTTCGTCGCAGTGTTGGAAAGCCATGGCTAAGGTGTGATATTCAACAAAGGGAAGGTTTTCTTGAGACACATCGCCATAGGACAAGTGAAGAATATTAGGGTTTGAGTGAAGAACCTCTAAAAATTACATGTGAAATATTGTGCAGCATTGAGCACAAAATCAGAGAGGGTGCAGAGCCGAGATATCGGTGAATTATAGCATAGAATACTTGGCCATTTACATCATGGCACTTTGAAGATCATGTAGCATATTTCTACAAGCCTCCCCAAAGGAGTACTATAGAAGTGACATACATGCAAAGGGTGTACATTGGGGAAGTACACAAAATCCACCTTCAATGATCGGGACAGTAAAGCAGAAGCAGTCCTTGAAATGATTCACTTTGATGTGTGTGTACCTTTCTCGACAACCTCCACTGCCAAACACAAGTATTACGTTATATTTGTGTATTATTTCTCACAAAAGTGATAGATTTTCTTCATGCAGAAGAAAAACCAAACATTCTCTAATTTTGTTTAATTTTAAGCACTTTTTGAGAAAGAAACTGGTGGGAAAGTGAAATATCTCATGAGTGATAACAGAGGGAGGTTATGTGTCGAATGAGCTTAAATTTTTTTGTGCAAAGGAATGCATTCAATGGGAGTTGACAACACATCAAAACTCACAGCAAAATGGGGTGGTTGAGACGAAGAACAAAAGTATTATGGGAGCTACACAGGAGATTTTGCATGACCAAATCCTAACACTGCACTTGTGGGCTGAAGCATGCAACACAACTATTTATTTGCAGAACAAGAGTCCTCATCGGATTCTTGGCATGAGTACACCAAAGGAAGCTTTTTCAGGGAAGAAACTAGATGTTTCACACTTCAGGATCTTTGGATCAACAATTTACTGTCATGTTTCCAAGGAATTGAGGAAAAAGCTATAGTCGATAGCTGATTTGGGCATATTTTTGGGGTACACGGAAACACCTCACAAATATCGTGTGTACTTTCAATCTCTCAGGATTATAGTTGTTAGAGAGAAGTGAAGTTTCATGAGGAGAAGGAAATGACTTGTTCTCTTGAGAGGGAGATTCAGTTGCATTTAGATCAGGAGCTTTTAGCTCCAAAGGAAGAACCTCATGAAGTTGTGGAATAGCCACAAGTAGAGGAGCAGAGACTGCAGACAACCACTCAAGAAGAAACATCCAAAGAAGGAAGGAAGCAAACCAAGGAATCTGACATATTAGTGCATGATGCTAGAGATAAGATGGAAGCACCCACATCACAACGCAGGGAGAGGAGGTCACCAGATCAGTACACTGGCCATATGGCTCTGATGAGTGAGCTTGTAGAGACCAAGCCATCCTCATTTGAGAAAGTTGAGAGAAACCAATATGAGTTGAGGCTGTAACGTACACCTCCCCTCACATCTACCTAAGTAACTGGACAATCGGGGTAAACATGAGATGAGGGGCAGTTATGACTAGACTCAACCTCCTTGGTGACTTTAAGGATTAAGTGGAATCGAAGTAGAAAACCATAACACAAACCTCCTTTACCTGCTACAAGACCCCCAAATACTATCCTAGTCATCCACATGACTTTTCCTTGGATCCCACTAAATTGTAATGAAAAAAACCCTCGGACGCTCCCTTGATATAGACATAAGTGTGTCTGAGAGGCTTTGGACACTCCCACAGCATGGCATGCTTGCATCTAGGGACTTTTCCTAGTAGACCTATGCCAACTTCAGCGAGATTCATGCCACTTTTTAAGCCCAGAATTTCAGGCACTACCCAAAACTCCCTATAGCTTCTGAAATCCATTACACACATTACGATAATGCTAATGAACCAAAAACTAACTCCATGACTAGGCCTGACCATCCCCAACATGGACTGACATTCTGACAAACACTTGAGATCAATGCAATCTACAGGTTTAGTATACAAGATAGAGCATGAATGACTGAAAAATCCTATGAGACATGACAAGAAGGATGACCATACTCTTCCTTGAATTTTTATGACATCAATTAGGACTTTCATCCATTATTTTAACATTTACCAGTAAATACATGAAATAACAATGACTTGAACTAGTCATATAACCATGCTTATAATCAGCATAAAACCATTTAAATAACAGTTAGATAACAACCATTGAAGCCACACCTTAATAAGTACAAAATCGAGATAAATTAGCTTTTATTAAACATAGGCAATAACTAACCAGGTTCGGGACTTCCACGTACGACCCGACCATAGACATGGCTGAGCCAAATCTCTCTTCATCCAATCACCCACGTGCCATATTCCAAGCATGAATGTGGGATTTCATGGATAAACCAATCCAAAAACAACCAAGGTAATCTAGAGGCTAAACCACCTCCACCCTCACCATACCGTGGTCACACCAAAACCGGTGCTGAGATCACAAAATAGAACCGAGCTCGGAATGCCTCTAGAATCCATCACTATCAGTGAGGAATTTTTTGTCTCCTTATCTCTCATTATTTACCGCAATCCACACCGAATCAATAGGTCGTAAATCGATACTCCACCCTCATTATTTACAGTGTATCCCTCCAAATTGGTCAAGGGATTCCTAGGCCTTTGGGAATTTTCTTGAGACCACCTCCACCCCTGATTCCAAAAACCATCTTAAATTTCCAAAGCTAAAAACCAAGATCAACCCCATCACACCATGGCTATCCAAAAAAAAGGCAAGGCAAAACTGAAAACCATTGTCAAAACCTAGAAAAACCATGCCACTGACACCAAGAGAACCAAATACCAACATGCATAATCCATGCATGTCCAATCCAGTTAGGAAATCACACATGCAATATGTTACCTGGAAGTATTCCTGTTGAAGCTGCTAGATCCTAATCTTCCTTGATTTATCTTTGCTTTCCTTTCCTTTCCTTGTCCTTCCTTTTCTTGCTTTCCTCTTTCTTGGCTTAATGTTGAAATACTCCAAGAAAACTCTAAGTTTCCAAGAGTGAGAGAGAGAATAGAGAGAGATATCCAAAACTGAACTGAGAAAACCCAAGCCAAAGCTTCCCAAAAGCTTCCCAAATAATCCTCAACATCCTTTTTATCATGGGTGTCTCTAATTTCTTCAGTTTCCATTATTTTCCTTCAATTTCCTCCTCACATGCAACCTCTGGCCTTTCACATTAATTTTCTCCTAATTTCCTTTATTTTCATAAATAAATGTGCCAAAATACCTTTTTCCTTTCCAAGTCCTTTTCCATTGTCTTTGCAAATTTTCCTAGCCATAATAACCGAAATGAACACCCACACTAGGATGTCTTGCCCAACATTTAGCTTGGAATAAGTGTCTCTTAACCATGGTCTTATTTTTCTTTTATTAAATTATATTACATGAGATTTTAGCTCGGGTATGTTACAAAACCCTCCCCCTTGGGGAACATTTTCCTAGGTGTTAAACCACACCTATACCTCAGAAAAACTGTTGAAAAACAAGCATACTGCCCATGGTGTTGGGAAAAATACTGAGAGGGGGGGTGAATCAGTATTTACTACATATTCAAAACTTTTTACTTTTTCATTCCTTAAAACCCATACGCTACTTTCCTTCAGTAAACTAGCGTATATACGCGGATCCCCTTTATGAAACTAGCGTATACACAGAGATCTAGATATGTCATTAAATCTTCACTTCTATTATTCCATCATTCATTCATCAAATGTTTAATAAACAGTAAACATGTGCAGTAAGAACAGAATAAACCATCACACAAAGCATCACATATGAACACCAGGATTTTTAGGTGGAAACCCAAATTGGGAGAAAACCACCGCTGTAGTTGCTCAGCCTTCAATATTTTATTATAGAGAAAACATCTTACAACATATGTGCTGGCGCAGACTTGACCAGCACGCAGGCACCCACCTGCGCTCGTTTACCAGCCTCTCCTGGAAGGGAGCTCCAACCCCCTGACTCGTTTACCGGCCTCTCCTGGAAGGGAGCTACGACCCCCCGATCTCGTTTACCAGCCTCACCTGGAAGGGAGCTACAACCCCCTGACTGAAGGCTACAACCCTCAGCACCTCTATGGACCACGTTTCATCAATTTTCACACTGGATCCAAAGCTTCCTTTAGAACACCACTTGCAGGCCACGTTTCATCATATTTTCAGACTGGACCCTTTCCATACTTTTAAGCACAGTCAACCTTTAAACAGATACATATAACTCACTGACAGATATCAGTAAACCAGCAGAACAGATCAGACATTTCTTACCACAGACTTCAGCAAACCCTAGTTTGCATACGCGCTTTCCTTTCTCTGATGTCGCGTATATACGCGCTTCCATTCACATAAACCCGCGTACACTTCAGTACAAATTACAAAGCTAATTTTATTGCGCATACGCGCTTTCTCTTCAGCGAAGCCGCGTATATACGCGCTTCCTCTGCGGCGAACTAGCGTATAGATCTTCAACTATTATAGAGCAGCATACTTCTTCAGATCAGATATTCAGTTCAGATTTACCCTTTTGCTTCAGACAGATGTTCGCCTCATCTCAGATCTAAGCCTTCCATGAATAGATCTAGCAGATACAAGTACAATACAGATCTAGATCCCCTTCTTCATCACTCCTTCATCGGTGCATCATACATTCAGATCTTTCATTCAACTGTAACCCTTTCCATTCAGATATACTCCAGAGAGAAGTATTCATTCAAGCTCAGACATCTTGCACCCACACTCATGATTTGCACAATGAATTTCTTCTCTTTATATAGGTTTACCCTTTTTCAATACCATGAGCCCCTTTTTCAATACCATGAGCCAAAACAATACCATGAGCCCAAAACTACATTACTTTCCGATGGTATTCCTGGACGGGGTCATTTAGACGAATCATTACCCAATACAATGGGTCAATACCATGGTGGTTACCCCTGGTTTTGCACTTTAAGAGCGCTTTTGCCCATACGCGACTTGGCACGTTTATTCCCGCATGCATACGCGACTTCCCCTAGGAAAATCCGCATATTCCTAGAGACATACTCTTTTCATCAAGATTTAGCACATGCTGAATTCCTTTCTTCATTGCCTTCTGTACACACTGTAGATACATCAAATTTACTTCATCAAGAACATATTCTATCAAGCACAACTTCATCAAGTAAGTTGCCATCATCTTCATCATATTGCTAACAAACATCATTTCATATCAGATTTACATCATTTACCAAGTCCATCAGGTCAAGAATAACTTCATCAGGTGGATTGCCATCAAGGACAACACCTGCCAACATTCTCATGTCTTCATCTTCATTCAGTGGGTTGCCATCAAGGACAACACTCTGCATCATATTGCCAACAATCTCCCCCTTTGGACTTGATGGCAACCATGATGGTGTTTGGTTACTACAACAGATAGGTACATTAAGAATACAATGACACCATGTCACATTCCCCATTTTTGACACCATTCTTTTTCTTCATTCAAACACCATGTCACTCTCCCCCTTTGACATCAAGGGAAAAGGGTGGATCAAAACCAACATACTCTCCCCCTTTTTTTCCACATGTGGAAGGAGCGTTCTGCAGATCTGATATATACTGAAGTGACCAAGCTCCCCCTGAGTTCATGCTGAATCTTCAAACATATTTTCCAATGAAGTACATGACTCTATGAAATTCCTATCACCAATGACTCATACTTACATCAAAGATCCATCCAAGTGGATTTACATAAGAGACTCAACTACCCAACCAAGTGGTTTTACAAATTGGACAAGTCCTTACATGACTGAATATTACAAATTTACATCATGGGTCTCGACAAGACCTTTTCATCAAATTACAAATATGACCAACACCAAAAAGACTTCAAGAAAAAAAGAACATATTTCAGAACCATCATAATGCCAACAATGCATTATACTCAGCAAAGCTAATGCTCCCCCTGAAACTGTGCATCTAAGCATCCTTTTCATATGACTAAGGCTCCCCCTTAGTTTGTGCATCCTGACCACTTTCACCAACAAATCATCAAGGCATCTTTATCAAAACATTAGAAATAGAATTATGAGAACTGGAACACCATCAGAGATACCAAACAGTATCAGAGATACCAAACAGCACTGCAGCTGTGCTGAAGAGAGCTGACTCCAAACAGGAAAATGTCAGCAATCAGACATACGCGGTTTTCATCCTTTTCTTTCTTGCTTCTCTTGTCATGATGGTTTTATATGCAACACATTGAACAGCTTTATGACCAAAATTGTGACATGAGAAACATTTTCCATTGAAGTAGAAATTTATGCGATCATGAAATCTTCTATTTGAATTTATCTGTTGGTTGTTGCTTCTTTGAGGGATCTCCCTGTTAGTGATCCTTGATTTGAGATGATCATGCTTTACCTGTAAAGATCCTTTGTTCCCTTGCTGAGTGGCTGAATGAAGAGAACCAGTTGTGACTGCTTTCAGATAATTTGGTGTTGAAGTCTGGGAAGATTCCCCAGTATATCCAAGACCTGTTTTTATAAGAGGAGATCGTTGTGTCTTGATGATCTCATCTAAGGTTTCTGAACCTTTAGCAAATCTAAGATTGAGAGTCTTCACTTTCTCATTATCTTTCCTTAGACTTACTACTTCACACTCCAATTCCTCAATGTGTTTTTCCTTTGCTTCAAGCTGATTTTCAAGAGTTTCTATGATTATGTTCTTTTCTTCTAGGCTTACTTTGAGTTGATTGTTTTCTTCAAGAAAATCATTGTCCTCTAGAGCATCCACAAAAGTATCCTTTTCTTCTCTTTGTTCAAATGCCATGAGAAGTCTAAAGTCTTCTTCACATTCTTCCTCACTATAAGATGATCCATCACTGTCTTCATTAGTATAATAACTTTTTCTTGTGCTAGATCGATTCCTTCTTGCTACTTCTTTTCCTTTAGCCGAAGTTTCTTTATAAGGACACTTTTCAGCATAATGACCAACTCTTCCACAATTGAAACATTTGAAAGGAAGCTTACCTTTGAACTTTCCGGTACCTAGTTGAAGTCTTCACACAAAATTTGCTTCTTCTTCTTCTTCAGATATATAGTTGGATTCTTTAACAACTTCCTTTTCTTTTCCTTTTGCAGATGCCTTAAAAACAGCTTCTTTGATTTGAGAAGGGCCTCCTTGCCTCATTTCAAAAGCAGTCAGAATACCATGTAATTGAACAATAGTAAGAGTTTGCAGATCTTGCCTTTCTTCAATAGCTAAAACTTTAGAGTCAAATTTTGAAGTCAAGGATCTTAAGAATTTTTCCACCAGAGTAGTATCGGTTATGGTTTCACCCAAATTTCTCATCCGATTTACAATATCATCTAGACGAAGAAAGAAACTGGCAACACGTTCATCACTATGCATCTTCAAATTTTCATATTCGATTCTAAGAGTTTGGAGTTTTGCATTTTTTACCTTTGTATCTCCTTCATAGCTCAGAATTATTTTGTCCCATATCTCTTTTACTGAATGTAGCTGCATCACTTTAGCAAATTCTAATTCAGACATGCTTCCTAATAAGACATTCACTTCTTTGGCATTAATTTCATACTTCTTTCTTTCAGCAGCATCAATAGTAATACTTGCCGGGTATTGATAACCTTCTTCCACGATTGCCCATACATCTGCACCAAGACTTTGCAGATATGCTTTTGTTCGTACCTTCCAGAATATTAGATTGCTTCCATTGAATAGAGGTGGCTTTATAGACATTACTCCTTCTTGACTTCCCATTGCGACAGATCTCCTTCAAGCGATCAAGCTTCTGCAGAAGGACCTCCTCTGATACCAATTGTTGGGAAAAATACTGAGAGGGGGGGGTGAATCAGTATTTACTGCATAATCAAATATTTTTACTTTTTCATTCCTTAAAACCCATACGCTACTTTCCTTCAGTAAACTAGCGTATATACGCGGATCCCCTTTATGAAACTAGCGTATACGCAGAGATCTAGATCTGTTATTAAATCTTCACTTATAATATTCCATCATTCATTCATCAGATGTTCAATAAACAGTAAACATGTGCAGTAAGAACAGAATAAACCATCACACAAAGCATCACACATGAACACCAGGATTTTTAGGTGGAAACCCAAATCGGGAGAAAACCACCGCTGCAGTTGCTCAGCCTTCAATATTTTATTATAGAGAAAAAAATCTTACAACATATGTGCTGGCGCAGACTTGACCAGCACGCAGGCACCCACCTGCGCTCGTTTACCAGCCTCTCCTGGAAGGGAGCTCCAACCCCCTGACTCGTTTACCAGCCTCTCCTGGAAGGGAGCTACGACCCCCTGATCTCGTTTACCAGCCTCACCTGAAAGGGAGCTACAACCCCCTGACTGAAGGCTACAACCCTCAGCACCTCTATGGACCACGTTTCATCAATTTTCACACTGGATCCAAAGCTTCCTTTAGGACACCACTTGCAGGCCACATTTCATCTTATTTTCAAACTGGACCCTTTCCACACTTTTAAGCACAGTCAACCATGAAACAGATACATATAACTCACTGACAGATATCAGTAAACCAGTAGAATAGATCAGACATTTCTTACCACAGACTTCAGCAAACCCTAGTTTGCATACGCGCTTTCCTTTCTCTGATGTCGCGTATATACGCGCTTCCGTTCACATAAACCCGCGTATACTTCAGTATAAATTATAGAGCCAATTTTATTGCGCATACGTGCTTTCTCTTCAGCGAAGCCGCGTATATACGCGCTTCCTCTGCGGCGAACTAGCGTATAGATCTTCAACTATTATAGAGCAGCATACTTCTTCAGATCAGATATTTAGTTCAGATTTACCCTTTTGCTTCAGACAGATGTTCGCCTCATCTCAAATCTAAGCCTTCCATGAATAGATCTGGCAGATACAAGTACAATACAGATCTAGATCCCCTTCTTCATCAATCCTTCATCGATGCATCATACATTCAGATCTTTCATTCAACTATAACCCTTTCCATTCATATATACTCCAAAGAGAAGTATTCATTCAGGCTCAGACATCTTGCACCCACACTCATGATTTGCACAATGAATTTCTTCTCCTTATATAGGTTTACCCTTTTTCAATACCATGAGCCAAAACCACATTACTTCCGATGGTATTCCCGGACGGGGTCATTTAGACGAATCATTACCCAATACAATGGGTCAATACCATGGTGGTTACCCCTGGTTTTGCACTTTATGAGCGCTTTTGCCCATACGCGACTTGGCACGTACTTTACCGCGTGCATACGCGACTTCTCCTAGGCAAATCCGCGTATTCCTTGAGACATACTCTTTTCATCAATATTTTAGCATATGCTGAATTCCTTTCTTCATTGCCTTCTGTACACACTGTAGATACATCAGATTTACTTCATCAAGAACATATTCTATCAAGCACAACTTCATCAAGTAAGTTGCCATCATCTTCATCATATTGCTAACAAACATCATTTCATATCAGATTTACATCATTTACCAAGTCCATCAGATCAAGAATAACTTCATCAGGTGGATTGCCATCAAGGACAACACCTGCCAACATTCTCATGTCTTCATCTTCATTCAGTGGGTTGCCATCAAGGACAACACTCTGCATCATATTGCCAACACATGGAGGTTTATAACTTAGCTCGTTGTAGTATTTACAATGAATAACCTGCTCAAAATAAAAAACCATCATGAGCATTATACTGTGTACTAGAGCTTTATAACACAACACATTATGGTATTTATAATAAAAACCACATATACTTATGCGCATTTTCTTCAACCAGCAAATAACCATATTGTTCATGGAGCTTTATAAATCTAGCTCGATACAATATTTATAATAAAATACACATATATACATATGCACATTTTCCCAATCGGAAAATAAAAGGATATGATGCATCTATCTGCAACAAGGGAGTCCAGAGGCTCACACCTCCACCCTCAAAAGTAGTACTAGGATTCACCTCCTTCCCAGGAAATCTGGAATCCACTACCAAGGTCAAGCATGCATCCAATAGTTATGAGCTCATTGTTCTAGGGCGCACTCCCAATGTGCATCTAATTCCATCTAGCAATGCTAATGACCAAAACAAATCCATCCATGGCCTTCCCTTCTCTACTACAGAGTCCCTCGGGAAATCTGGTCATCCCTTTTCGTGCAGTCACTCACCTTTCAAGTTCCCCAGCATCCCCTATCCCGAGAGATCCATCCCTTGGCAAGGATTCCTCACATCAAAATATACAAAAAACAAGGCATGCACCTGTCTCAACAATCAAACCGGTCATAGCATGCTCATGGAAATCAATGGACACTATTGGGTGCCAGTGTCCCCCAATTGCCCTGCTCCTGAAGTGCTTTACCAGCATATCGTTGACTATCCCAATTCCTTTTTCCACTACTTCTAGCCCTTGCAGCCAGTTTCAACCACCCTCGGGCATTTATGTGCTTTCGTTTAACAAGCACATAATTTCCATTAGACTTAAAAGTAATTAAAACAAATCCAAATCATACCTCATTGGTGGCTTGTCAACAAGGTACACCTGCAATCCTATTTACTTCCTATCACAACAAGTAAAACTAGCATCTTTGACCAAATCATCATGTATAATCATATCACATCTGGTTATATTAAAACACAACCATCATAAATTAGAATCATAAATCACATGTAACCATCAAAATCATATATCACATGCATAATTAAAAATTGAAGTAAAATATTGATACTTATCTTTTCATAATTCCTTGGTTTTTCCTTTGTTCTTTTTCCTTTTCGTACACACACTGAATCAGTTCCAAACCCGGAAAGCACCTAGTGCCTTATCTTTAAGAAACAAGGGAATTTGGAGATTAAACTGCCTCCTCCCTCAATACCAGTAACAAGGGTATCCCGAGACTAAACCACCTCAACTTCAATATGAACAACAAGGGAATATCGAGACTAAACCGCCTCAACCTTCAATAAAAACAACAACAAGGGCATCCAAACAATACCATACATGTTTGTCTCATCACATTGTACAACCCATACACCTACACAATCCACAACACCACACATACACCTACATCCAGTGCACAACATGACACATACACCAACACCCAGGGTAAAACACAACACATATGCCTACACCTAGTGTACAAAACTACACATACACCTACACTCAATGTAAAACATGAAACATACACCTACAATTGATTTATAAAACCACACATACACCTACATATACATAGTACAACAAAATTAATACACATGTCACAATACCACGACTACACCATGCACATACATAGTACGACATGCTCGCAACACAACATGTACAACATGCACACAATACCACGTGTTTAGCAGTACCATATGCACAACATGTACATAGTACCACCTATACACAACACTACCTACACAATATGTGCACAACATCACATGTACACGGCACAACATGTACACAATGCCAAATGTACATCGCACCACATGTACAATGTGTACACAATACCACATGTACACAACACCACATGCACATAGCGCCACATGCGCGACATGTACATGGAACCACCTGCACACAACACCACATGTACATCATGTACACAGCACCACATGTATAATCATGCACACAACACCATATGTACATAGCACCATACGTACACATCACCACATATCCAACATGCGCACAACACCATATGCATACAAAACCGCATATCCAACATGTGCACAGTACGATATGTACACAACGCCACATATCCAACATGTACATAGCACCATCTATACCTAACACTGCATATGCAATATACACACAATGACATATATACAACATGCATACAACGTTATATGTACAAAATAGTATATGTAGACGTCACCATAGGTACAACCATTGAATATATAACATGTGCAACATACACATAAACATAGTATTGCACATCCACATACCACACACTGGCCCCACTAAGCAACCTTGCTTCTAGTGTCTTGTCCATGCTTGTCCCAACATGCCGCAAGCACATTGCTTTCATTATGCTAATGTATCGCACAACATAGTCTGTCCATAACATAAACATATACATAGTACAAGCACCTAATACCAACTCATATCCACATGATGCTAACCTCATATATATGTCAGGGCTACTCTTCCCACTTGATTCCTCATAAAACAAGAACGTCTTCATGTCATTCACCTGCATAGATAATCATTCCTCCAAAAGAATGATCCTTGACAACCATATAAGAAACCGACATAAGTACATATATATACACATATACACATCAGTATAAAACAATCATGATCTCTGACAACCCTATCAGACAAATACATACATACATACATATATACACATTAGCATAATCATGATCACCACACAATTACCAGATATCATAAGGTCTAGGTTAAGAGAATTCCCTTTATCCACGCAACGCATGCACGACATTGAGAACAATATTTCCCAACATAGCCAAGGAATTTGACATCTCAAGTTCATTTTTTTTACCTTTCTTGTTACATTTCTCATGATTTTCTTGCCACCATCCATTTACCTCAATGGACCCAACCAATCCAAATGGTTGTCATACTCTTGCCTTCAACTTCCCTTATACATGCACTGAGATTCATTTGGGTCTTATAATACTTGTTGGACTTCATTCAGCTCTCCCCAAGCTCCACTAACTTTCCTCTTTCCTAATCAATCCCAAAGACTCTCAAAACATAAAGTACGAGAACCAAAAGCAACCAAGAAGAAACCCATGAAAAAATAGCAATACGATACCATAAATAAAGTGGTATGGCCGTACACTAGGCATAAACAAATTTGAAATCAAGAACAACAAATCACAATAGACCAAAAGCACAATACTAGCAACAAACACCATGACTCAATCCCCATGGGTTCCCCATGTTTCCAAGGGAAATCCCAAACTAAGTCTTCTTCAAGATATCATGGAAGTCTCTTTTTCCATGTAATCCCCTACATCATACTTCCATAAACACATAATTGTAAGTGTATAAATAAATGTAAAAATATACGAGTCATCTTACCTTGTTGTGCCAAGAACATTTCCTTGTTACTAAACATACATGCCAGCCACACATTCCAAAGACCAAGACATCATATCTATTAATTTGAAATCAACCTTTACCAAGTATAACAACCATGTCATAATCAATAATCAACTCACATTCATTAGTCATAATACATAATGCTACAACTATCACCTACTTACACTTAAGTACATATCATCTGTTCTCAACACATATGTGTTAGTGCAACCATCTCAAACAGGATCATTCCTTGATGCAATCTTATAGATACAAAATCATATTATGCAACTAGTCAAACATTCAAACAACATATAGACGGCATAATTGATCTGGATTTATGAAGGAACGCAACAAAATACACATATAACCACAAATATAAAAATGCAGCAGAAATGACACTTCATTTCATTAATATCAAAGAACTAAAATTTGTTTACAGACATAATGGAAATAAACTAACTAGGGCACTGGTAGCTTATCTCTGAGAATAGATGTGGTGGCTACATGCCTCTAAACTATGTGTTACAATGAGGCTTGAAGGCCTATATATTATTGAGAAACAATGAAAAACCCTAAACATCCAAAAACCTAACCCTAGGAGATGAAACGCCAGAATATGGGCCCCCTTCGAGGTAAATTGGTACATCAATTTCCCGGGGTCGTAACTTTGGCATATTATCTTTGTTTGACGCACATGATACATCGTTAGAAAGATCTATCTGAGGATTACAACTGCTAATCGTGAATATCATGTCTGGAACATATATCAATTCCAAAACAAAATCATATTTGTCAGAGGTTTGATGCCCAAAAAACGTCGTTTAGGGCCTCAAAAAGGCTTCAGAAGTTCAGGACCCAAAAAATGCTAAAAATAGTAAATTTTACTATAATTAAGGAAACTAAAAAAATGAAAGAAACAATGGTGGGGTCCCAAGTGGAATAGGTGGGTGGCCACTAATATCCACCTGGATCATTCCTCCCCCCTTAGGAAGCAATGGTCCCCATTCCGTTGAGTAGCTCCATGAGAGGAAACTTCTGCTGAACTTGGTCCCTGGTCAACCACTTGCCTTGGTGCAGGATTTGCTCAGCTTTGACAACCCAATACAATTGGATCTTCTGCTGGCGAGTGTTCTTGATTTGGATGTACATGATACAATATGTGGTGGCCCGTTCCGTGCAGTTTGGGTTTAACTTTGTTGTTGTGAGTTGTTTTGCAATGTTAAAGGTGTCCAGTAGAGGTGGGAAATAGGGTCGAAAGCGGTCCACATTGAATACTGAGTGCAGACGAAGGAATGGTGGAATACTAAGCTCGAAGGAATTATTCCCTATAGCCTTGGTGATGGTGTATGGCCCATATTGGAGCGGGTGAAGCTTGCGATGGGGTCCAATGAGGCGCTCCTTCTGCGAATGTAGCCACACTTTGTCACCCACCTAGAAGTGGTGTGGCACCCAATTTTTATCATGTCATTGCTTTAATTAGCATTGGCTTTGTCCAATATTTCATGAACCTGTTGGAGGATGGGTTGAATGTGCTCAATGAAGTTTTTCGCTTTGTCAGCTTCAGTCTAGACATGAACCGAATCGGCCTGAGTAGCCACAAATGGCATGGCTACATCAATGGGACATAGTGGCTAGAACTCTAGGCCCATCTAAAAGGGATTATGGTCGGTTTAGCTACGGAGAGCCCAGTTATAAATTTGTTGTACATAGGGAAGGCTCTCATCCCAT
Organism: Pinus albicaulis; assembly: GCA_034641835.2. Classification (NCBI taxonomy): domain Eukaryota; kingdom Viridiplantae; phylum Streptophyta; class Pinopsida; order Pinales; family Pinaceae; genus Pinus; species Pinus albicaulis. The sequence continues at coordinate 724,126,980 of CM076573.1, forward strand.
GTGCGTGGATGCTTTGAATTGTACAAGCACAGAATGTGTACAATCATCGTGTTGACGACCTCTATCTGGCCATCAGTTTGGTGATGGAAATTTGTGGACTTAGTGAGTTTGGTGTTCATCATTGACCATAGGCTAGACCAAAATGTGCCGAGGAACCTATTGTCCCGATCTGAGATGATAGACTATGGGACCCAAAAATGCACCCACACTCGTTCAAAGAAGAGTTTAGCAGTGGCTTTTATTGTGACATTCTTCTTGTAGGCCGACATAATGGCCATCTTCGAGAATTTTTCGACGACCATGAAAACATAGTTGTTTCCATGCTTAGTAGAAGGAAGTCCCGACATGTAATCCATGCAAATGGATTCCCAACGTTGACTAGGGGTAGGTAGCGGAGTATAGAGGCCTTTCTTCTTGATGGTCAGTTTGGAAATGGAGCAAGCAGTGTAGGATCTTATGTACTTCCCAACATCCTATCCAAGGTTCGGCCAATAGAAATACTTCTGCAGTATTGCCATTGTTTTCTCGACCCCAAAATGACCAGCGAATCGAGTGTAGTGTGCTTCACAAATCATCTTGGAACACTCGCTTGAAGGAACACAAAGGTGTCCCAGGTGACATAGCAGTGCATCCTGGAGGTGAAATTTTGGAACTTGTGTACCCTCCAAGAGTGTCTTGTATGTGTGGCCGAATTCTGGATCACTCTTGTAGAGAAGCGGCCAATCAGAAGTCTCATTCCCACAAAAGTTGAGAACGATGGTTAGCGCCACGATCAGTGGTCGGCTGAGGTAGTCTGCAACATTATTGGTGCTACCCTTCTTATACTTGATGTTCAAATAAATTTTTTGCAGATATTTGGACCACTTCTAATGGCGATCATTCTACAAATTCCCTTGTGTCTGTATGAACTGCAGGGGTCGGTGGTCTTTGTGGATGATTGTTTCCTTCCCCAAAATGCAATGCTTCCATTTGCGGCATGCCTGCACAATGGAATACATTTCTTTGTCATAAGTGGGATACTTGCGGATTTTGTCGGATAGTGTCTCATTGTGACATGCCACTGGATGCCCCTGTTGAGTAATACCTTCCCCAATAGCATAGTTAGAGCCATTTTTCTCGATCTAAAATGGTTGTTTCAAGTCTATTAATGTGAGCACTGGAGCAGAGCAAAGACGATGTTTTAATTCTACAAACTTTTTCTATTGAGATTCTGATCAAAAGAATTTTTCTTTCACTCCTCCCTTGGTGACTTGACTCAAGGGCCAAGTGATATGAGAGAATCTCAATACGAACATGCGATAGAAATTAGCAAGACCCAGAAAGTTGCGAAGCTCTATTAGAGTGGTTGGGGTTGGCCAATCCCGAATTAATTGGATCTTGGTTGGATCCACATGCACCCCACGTTCATCAATAATGTATCCTAGATACTGAACCTGGGTCATGCCAAAAGTGCACTTCACCAAATTTTCACAAAACTTGTTTTGTCGTAGTGTTTGGAGGACCTGTCGAATGTGGTGGAGGTGTTATTCCTAATTCTGGTTGAAGATCAGGATGTCATCCAAGTACACTACTACAAATGAGTTGGTGAATGGCTACAATATGTCATCCATCAGCATCATGAAGGTTGCGGGAGCATTCGTCAACTCGAAAGGCATGACCAACCATTCAAAAAGGCCTTCATTGGCTTTGAAGGCAGTCTTCCACACATCGGAGGGTTCAATTGGTACCTAGTGATCCCCAGACTTCAAGTTGATCTTGCTGAAATATTTTACGCCTTTGAGTTGGTCCAAAAGGTCATCAATATATGGGATCAGGTACCTATTCCAAACAGTGATATTGTTTAGTGCCTAATAGTCAATACAGAGTCTCCAAGTCCCATCCTTCTTCTACACCAACATGATCGGGCTCCTACAGGGAAATGAACTCGGTCAGATGTGACCTTTCTACAACAACTCCTAAATCTGCCTCTTGATTTAATTGCTCTCCAGAACATAGCACCGATAGATCAGTCCATTGGGCAGTGGCGCACCCGAGGTCAGATCGATGGGGTGCTTGACCTAATAGTGCAGAGGCACCCCTGTGGGTGAGGTGAAGATGTCCACGTACTCCTCCACGACCTTGTCCATTTTTTGTTTTCGTGCAGAGGAGCCCTATCTATAGGTCGTGGCCATAGTATTCTTCTTTCCCTGGGGGCAGATCATCAGAAAAACAAATTTCCTGGTTTTGGAAATGAGCTTACTACATTGTTTTGCAGTAACCAAAGAGATAGCCTCAGGTGGTGGTACCTCTGGAATCCTGTACAAATTTTTGCCCAAAGAAACAATAACAGCACGAGGACGAGACTCATACACAGCATGTCACTTCCAAAAGTATGGTTGGCCTAATAATACATCACAAACATCAAGAGGAGAAATTTCACATAATTCCTCATCTGTGAAGGGCTTGATGTTGTAGGGAAGGTGGCACTGTTGGCTGACGCGGAGATCTTGTCCTTGGTGAAGCCACCCGATGGTGTACGGTTGTGGGTGTGCTTTAGTTGACAAGCCCAAATGCTTCACGGCCTCTACTAAAATGAGGTTCTTTTGGCTCCCATTGTTGGCAATGAATTTTAGCGGGGAACCCTTTACCCACATCTAAGAGTGGAAGAGATGCTCCTCCTCCTCTGGATCTTTTGGTTCCTCCTTCTTGATCTTTTCAGTGGAAACGGTGGCATTGGGTTCTGCATAAATAATATGCTTCCATTTTTAATTCCCCTTGTTGGGTTCTAATTCAGAGTCAGAGCATGCATCCGATTCAGAAGCCCTCATCTCGGCCACCAGTGACTGCTTGGCTCAACAATCACTTGTGTTGTGAGTGGAGCTCTTATGGAACTCACACCACTTTCCCGTGTCCTTCTTCGGCTTCGTGGGGTTGTTCTTTGCTTACATATTCAGTAGGTTATCTTGGGTCTCCATGCCTTGGCTTTTTCCTTTTTTATGTGGTTTGGGGGCACCTTTACCTTGCTTTTGATTCGCAGGTCCAAATTCTCGCTTCTTCTGTTTGAATTTCTGCTCAATCTTGGAAGCATACCAGTATGTTGTACGAAGCGAGAAGATGTCAAGGAACTTCATTTCTTCATAAATGTATCTGTGCCGACAACTGTGGTACTTCAGCACCAAATTTTTCTCTGAATCTTTGATACCCAACTTTGTGCGCAGGGTATGGAACAAATTCGTCAGCTCATGCAAATCTTGATTCCTTTGTTGCCACAACATAGTCTAGTGTATGTACTTGTCCTCATAGCTCCCCACAAGATAATATGGTTCCTTGATGGCATCTTGGAAATAATTTCAAGTGGGTACGACCAAGAACAGAGAGGTTTCCCCTTCGTCCTTTTTCTCACAGTAGGTTTCCCACCAGTCCTTGACATGGGGGTAGCTTTGAGGAGTGCAAAAATAATCTTCTCCCGGTCAGAAAATTCATGAACTGAGAAATATCCTTATAATAGATTCAACCATCTATCTACGACGTCTACATCTATTTGGCCCTAAAATATGGGAATTTCAAAGTTTACTTGTACCTTAAAAAGAGTTGTTCTTCCATAGTGGTTGTTGGATGCAGATGCGCTGCTAGTGGGCAAGTATTGAAGGATCTGGGAAAAGTTATCCATCGTCGCGTTCCTTTGTTTTTGGAGGGCCTCCTCGAGAAATATTTTGATAGGATTTCCTGCTCCCTAATCTTTATTTTCGTCCCCCGTGGGTGTCCATTGGGCTTGCAAGGCTGATCTTGCAAAGGTTCAACTTGATCGAGCCCTAACTCCTTATACCTCGACCTCGTTGGGGACATGCAAAGAAGGATCAAGAAAGAGAAGACCGCTCTGATACCACTGATCCAAATTTATGCAAGAATGCAACAGAATACACATATAACCATAAATATAAAAATGCAGTGCAAATAACTCTTCATTTCATTAATATCAAAGAATTGAAATTTTTTTACAGAAAGAATGGAAATAAACTAGCTAGGGCGCTGGTAGCTTATCTCTGAGAAGATATGTGGTGGCTACAGGCCTCTGAAATTTGTGTTACAATGAGGCTCGTGATACATCGTTAGAGAGATATATCTGAGGAATACAATTTCTGACCACAAATATAGAGTCTGGAATGGATATCAAGTTCGGAACAAACTTATATTTTCTAGAGGTTTGATGCCAAAAAAACGTCATTTAGGGCCTCAAAATGGCTCTGGAAGTTCACGACCCGAAAAACTGCTAAAAATAGTAAAATGTGCTATAATTAAGGAAACTAAAAAACTAAAAGAAATAATGGTGGGGCCCCAAGTGGAATAGGCGAGTGGCCACTAATATCCACCTGGATCAATAATAGACACCAAACACTCAAGCACCAAATAGATGACATAAGCAAACTCATACCTTAATGTATCTCAGGGGAGGCTATCTTGTTTGCACAAACAATATAGGTTAGCACGATATACTTCCCAACATAGCAAACCAAACATAACTAAGGTCATGATATCCATATAAGTAACTAGCTAACATGTTCACATCATACTCATAAACAATTGCCATTCATGAATAACAATCACATATGCACAGTCATCCTATATTAGTATGACATAATATCACAACATATTAACTCATACATGAATGTCATTTCCATAATCATCTACATATATCAATCTACATATAATAACAAAGATCTTAAATGCATAACCCTAATCATCAAGTTAACTAACATATAACAAAAACAAGTTAATCATATAGCATAATCATCATGTGTATGACCAAAATGCATATAACAACAAGTTACTATCATTCACGACTAATTGACACAGATACATATGATAACATTGATTAAATAACATCTATCATACATGTAAACACAAAAATGATAAAATTACAAGCATGTAAATAACCCTAACTCTCATAAAAATCATTAACCAACATACTTACATGCCAAACATACAATAAATGTATGAGGATTTGTTCGTACTCTGAAGTATAGCATTGCAACCTCACTATGATGATCTGCATATCTTGCTCTATCTCATCCAACACATTAGCATCATAACATACCATTAATATCATAATAGCATATCCTTCATACCATAACCTTATGCATGGAAACCTTAACCATGACAATGCATGCACAACAACATGAATTCATCCCATTAGGTCCAAGTGTTGAACCATGCTCTGATACCACTCTGTAACGTACACCTCCCCTCACATCTACCCAAGTAGCTGGTCAATCGAGGTAAACACGATATGAGGGGAATTTATGACCAAACTCAACCTCCTTGGTGACTTTAAGGAAGTGGAATCAAAGTGGAAAACCATAACACAGACCTCATGTACCTGCTACAGGACCCCCAGAGGCTATCCTAGTCATCCACCTGAATTTTCCCTGGGTCCCACTTAATTTTAATGAATAAAACCCTTCGACGCTCCCTTGATATGGACATGGGTGTTTTTGGGAGACTCTAGACGCTCCCACAGCATGGCATGCCTGCATCCAGGGACTTTTCCCATCAGAGCTCTGCTAGCGTCTGCAGGATTTATGCCACTTTTTAAGCCCGGAATTTTGGGAACTACCTGAATATCCCTGTAGCTTTATAAATCCATTACACACATGACAACAATGCTAATGAACCAAAAACTCACTCCAAGACTAGGCCTAACCAGCCCCAACTGGGACTGACATTTTGTCAAACACTTGGCATCAATTCAATCTACATGTCTAGGATACAAGACAAGACAGAGCATGAATGACTAAAAACTCTTAAGATACATGACAAGAAGGATGACCAGCCCCTTCCTTGAAATTTTATGACCTCAAATAGGCCTTTCATCCATTATTCTAACATTTACCAATAAATACATGAAATTACCACGACTTGAACTAGTCATATAACCATGCTTATAACCAACATAAAACTATGTAAATAACAGCCATTGAAGCTACACCTTAATAAGTACAAAATTAATAGAACTTATCTTTTATTAAACATAGGAAATAGTCGACCAGGTTCAGGACTTCCATGTACCACCTGACCATAGACACAGTTGAGCCAAATCTCTCTTCATCCAGTCACTTCTATGCCATATTCCAAGCATGAATGTGGGATTTCATGGATAAACCAATCCAAAAACAACCAAGGGAATCCATAGGTTACACCACCTACACCCTCACCATACTATGATCACACCAAAACTGGTGTCAAGATCACAGACCCGAACTGATCTTGGTATGCCTCCAGAATCCATCACTATCCTTGAGGAATTTTCTGTCTCCTTGTCTCTCAGGCTTTACTACAATCCACACTAGATCACTAAGCCCTAAACAGAGATTCCACCTCAGGATTTACCGTGTATCCTGCCAAAACCAGTCAAGGGATTCCTAGGCCTTTGGTAATTTTCCTAAGACCACCTCCACCCTGGATTTCGAAAACCATACAATAATTCCCAATCTCAAAACCGAGATCAATCCCATCATATTGTGGCTATCCAGAAAAAGGCAAGGAAGGGTTGAAAACCACTGTCAAAACCCGGAAAAACCATGCCATTGACACCAAGAGAACCAAATAACCAACATGCATAATCTATGCATGTCCAAACCAGCTAGGAAATCACACTTGCAATATGTTACTTGCAAGTATTCCTGATGAAGTTGCTAGATCCTACTCTTCCTTGCTTGATCTTTTCTTGCCTTTCCTTTCCTTGTCCTTCCTTTGCCTACTTTCCTCTTTCTTGGCTCAATGCTAAAATGCTCCAAGAAAACTCTAAGTTTCTAAGAGTGAGAGAGGGAGAATAGAGAGAGAACTCCAAAACTGAACTGAGAAAAGCCAAGCCAAAAAACATGTCAAAATATTCCCAGTTGATCCTCAGCATCCTTTTTATCATTGATGCCTCTAATTTCTTTATTTTCCATTATTTTCCTTCAATTTCCTCCTCACATGCAACCTTTGAGCTTTCACCTTCATTTTCTCCTAATTTCCTTTATTTTCATAAATAAATGTGCCAAAATACCTTTTGCCTTTCCAAATCCTTTGCGATTTCCTTTGCCAATTTCCATAGCCATACTAACCAAAATTAACACCCACACTAAGATTTATTTCCAAACATTAAGCTTGGAATAAGTATCCCTTAACTATGGTCTTATTTTTCCTTTACTAACTTTTATTACATGAACTTTTAGCTCGAGTTTGTTACAGTTGATATGGTAGAGGAATATGATTCAATTATCAAAAACAGTGTTTGGGAAGTGGAACCAATACTAGAGGAAAAATTATTGGTAGGTTCAAGATGGATATACAAGGTCAAGCAAGTAGCAGATGGAAGAATTAACAAACACAAAGCCAAATTTGTGGCCAAGGGGTTCTCTCAGGTGGACGGAATTGACTATGAGGAGACCTTTTCTCTAGTAGTAAGGTAATCATCCATCAAATAAATTATAGCACTTGAAGCACAGAAGGGATGGAATATTCATCAGATGCATGTGAAGACATCATTCCTCAATGTAATTATTAAGGAGGAGATGTACATTGAACAATCAAAAGGTTTTGAGACCTTCGACAGAGAGTCGCATGTGTGAAGACTCAAGCGAGTGTTATATGGATTGAAGCAAGCATCTTGTGCTTGTTACACTAGGATCGACAACTATATCACCGGTTTGGGCTTCACCAAAAGTGAAGCATATGCAAACCTTTATCACATTGTTGTTGAAGGTAAATTATTGATTATTGTGTTATATGTCGATGATTTAATTTTAACGAGTGATGAGAAGTTGATCAGTTCTTACAAAGAGGATATTTCAAGAGAATTTGAAATGAAGGACATGGGACTCATTAATTATTTCCTTAGTTTGGAAGTATGGTAAGGATATGGGTAACTATTTTTCTCTCAAGGAAATTGCACCAATGAGATGCTGAAGAAGTTCCACATGGAGAGTAGAAAACCCATGGAAACTCCTCTAGCAGGGAATTGGAGGAAAGAGGATGCAACTTCAGGTGAAGTAGTGGAGGCAACTATTTATAGGCATCTTGTGGGTTCACTTATGTATTTGGTTAACACATGACCATACATATGTTATGCATTTAACCAGCTTAGTTAAGCAATGGTTAACACAACCAAATTGCATTGGAAGGCAGAAAATCATGTGTTGAGACACCTCAGAGGCACTACTCAACTTTTTGTTCTTGGGTACAGATGAAAAAAATGAGTGAATTTCCAAGGATTCATAGATGAAAATTGGGAAGGGATCCCTTCAGACAATAATATCACATCAGGAGGAATTTTCAATGTTGGGTCGGCAGCGGTTTCTTGGTATAGCAGGAAGCAGAGATTTGTGGCACTCAGCTCAGCAAAAGCAGAGTACATGGTTGCAAGTCAAGCAACATTAGAGGAAATTTGGATGAGAAAGTTTCTTGTTGGGTTATTTGGTTAAATGATGGATCCTAATGTGATTTATTGTGACAATTAGATTTGTATCAAACTCTCAGAGAATATATTATTTCACGATCAATCCAAGAATATTGACATCCAGTATCACCATCTGCGGGATTGTGTGCAGAGGAAGATCATGTTGTTAGAATACATTCCTATAGAGGAACAAGATGCAGATATTTTATAAAATACTTTTTCAAGAGGAAAATTTGAGTTCCATAGAGGCAAGATTGGGGTATCTGATAATCCCTTTCTTGTTGAGAGGGAGCGTTGAAAATGCAGCAAGAAAATCTAGTTTTGACTTTGCCTTGGTAAAACTAAATTAAAATTCGAATTTAAATTTTAGAATAATACTTGGAGGTGGTTAATTGAGCTAAAATGGAAAATTTCACTCAGCTAACTCAGTTAATTTGAGTTGGAGACACTTGAGTTCAGTTATGTATGATTGATTGCTAATTTCTAGTAATATTTTAGTTAAATTGATTTATTTTGAGTTAAACTAGTTCTAACTGCAAGATGAATTAGTGAAAGATCCAAGAGTGGAAGTGTAACTTCAACTCACTGTAGTGACAACCAAATAACTAATAAATCAGCCCACAATAACTGATGCACGTAGATAATTTGAGTTACTCAGTTGAGATTGGAGTTCAAGGGCAATGTATTATCAGTTGTAAACTAATCCAAGTTGTACAGGTGGTGCATGCAGTCACAGATTGGCCTAATGGAATTGTGCAATCCATGTCGAGGAATTTCCTAATTAATAGGGGCCTAATTCCTCAAGGAAAAACGCAAGGAAATAGGAGCTTGGTAGGCTGAGAAATTGGCTAAGTATTAGTCAGAGTCAGTTAATGAAGGAGTAGGACAGAAGATAGTGGTTCATGTTCTGCTCAAGCTTGAGCAAGCATATTTTATTCATCTGGATACTTTGATTAATGCAATATAGGTGGGAAGGGATTTTGAGAAGTAGCTTTCCCTAGATAAATCTTTGTGTATGTGTGTTGAATCTTGATTCTTGTTTATGATTTGTGTTCTTGATTGTGAATTACTTTTGGAAGATGAGTAGAGTAGATTTGAGTCTTATGTTTTAGTAAATTACATGAGAAGTTTTAAATCTACATATAATTTCTACAGTAAGGTACTCCGTAATTACTTGAGATCATAATTTTCTTTCCCTGGTGGTAATAATTCCTTTTGGTTCTAAAATGAACTTGCCTTCATCATCTAATATTAGAAGCGTTGTCTATCTTGATTGGTGTTTTCCCAATGTTTTTTTAAGACAAGATACATGGAAAACATTGTGAACTTGACTATTATCCGAAAGGCTTAATTTGTACGATACTTAGCTGATATTTCTGTTAATCTGATACGGTCCATAGAACTTTGGCACCAATTTGTTTTTTCCTGTTTGCTTTAGGGATAATTTCTTGTAAGGTTGGAGTTTAAAAAATACCCATTCTCCAACTTCAAATTCTCTCTCTGTTCTGTATCGATTGACCTGTTGCTTCATGTCATTTCTTGCAATACTTAGATTTTCTTTTAATTCTTGAAAGTATTTTTGGGTTTCTTGTAATTGATCCTTAATTGTTGGAAATTTTTTCTCAATGATGGCCAATTCCTTCCATTTATGAGGTTCATATCCATACAAATCTTGAAATGGGGTCATTTTTGCGGAAGTTTTATAAGTTGAATATTACCACCATTCAGCAAGATGTAACCACTAAGCCCACTTACTGTGTTTGCCTACTACATAACAATGAAGGTAACCTTATAAGCACTTATTGAATGTTTAAACATTTGTTTGAGGATGATATGAAAAACTCATGTTGAGGTACATTCTATGTGTTTGAAAAGCTCCTTCCAAAAATTTCCTTTAAATTTGGCATTTCTGTCACTAACAATGACTCTCATAAATCCATACAGTTTATAGATATTCTTGCAGAATATATCAGTGATCTCTTTTGTTGAATATGATTTCTTCATTCCAATGAAGTGTGCATACTTGGTGAGTTTGTCGACTACTACGAGAATTGTGTCCTTTCCATTAGACATAGGTAACCCTTTGATAAAGTCCATAGATATTTCCTCCCACTTCTAATTTGGAATGTTTAAAGGATGGACCTCTAGGTGTCATAATGTTCTCATTTTTATTTCTCCAGAATTTATCGTATTCTGCTACATGTTTTTTAATATCATTATTCTTTCCCTTCAAAAAAAATTTGTGCATTATAGTAGGTTTTAAAGAAAACTACATGTCCGGCTAACAGTGAGTCATAGGACTCTTTAAGAAATTTGACTTTAATTTAGAATTTGGACTTAGGTAAATTCTCCCCTTGTACCACATAATATCGCTTTTCCATTCAAATCTTAAATTCTGAGGAGATTTATTTATTATAGCACTTGCTTCAAGATATTTTGCATACTCACTTCGAATTTCATTAAGCCAGTCTGAGCTAGCAACTGAAACTGCAAGTAATGACGATTCTTCATCTTTCCTAGACACAGCATCAGCTACTATTTTGTCCTTCCCTTTATTATGTAATATATCCATGTCGAAGATGACAATTTTTTCGATCCACTTTTGTTGTTTTATAAATAGTGTTTTCTACTGGAGGAGGTGTTGAAGACTATTATGGTATGCTCATATTAAGAACTTACTTCCTAAGAGATATTGTCTCCGCTTGGCTATTGTGTGCACAATGGCGAGCATTTCCTTATTATATGTGGACTTAAGACATTATTTCTTGTTGAGATTCCTACTTTCAAACGTGATTGGGTGACCATCCTACATTAATATTGCTCAAATGCTAAAACCTGAAGCATCACATTCAATTACACGCGGCTTTGAAAAGTCTAGAGTTGAAATTAAAGGTGCATTAGACACACATTAGACATAATTTTCTTCAAGTCGTCAAAACACTTTTATGCTTCATCATCCCATCGAAATGAGTTCTTCTTTAAAAGGTTCGTTAGTTGTGTGGTTACATGAGCATAGTTTTAAATAAACCTTCGATAGTACCGAGTCAACCCTAAGAATCCTCTTAACTTGGAGATGTTAACTGGTTTAGGCCATTGTTTTATAGCCTTGATATTATTAGGATATGATTTTACTCCTTCCTTGGATATTATGTTCTGAGGTACTCCACTTCTTCTTTTATGAAGGTACACTTGGAAATCTTTGCATAGAACTGATGTTCTTCTAATATGGTGAGAACTTGCTCGAGATGTTGTAGATGTTCTTTCCATGTTTTACTATAGATTAGAATATTGTCAAAGAACACTAACATAAACTTCGTTATATATAGACAAAATACCTCATTCATTGTGGCTTGGAAGGTTATCAGAGCATTGGTTAATCCGAAGGGCAATACCTTAAATTCATAATGACCTTCATGTATTTGAAAAGAAGTCTTCACTACGTCCTCTAACCTTATTATGATCTAGTAATATCTCGATCTCAAGTCCAATTTTGAAAAGTGTTGGGCTCCATGAATTTCATCTAGAATTTCATCTATAAAGGGAATCAAAAACTTACTTAATCATTACCTTGCTCAGTCCTCGATAATCTACATATTCTAAAGGATGCATCCTTCTTTCAGACTAAAACCACTAGAGCAGCATAATGGATTCTACTTTTTTAGATGATTCCACACTTCAAAATATCTTGGACTAATCTTTCGATTTCAGTATTTTGATGATGTGTGTAACCACCCTCCCACATTTACCCAAATCCACAAACTCTCCAAGTTAAACATGAGATGAGAGTGACTGTGCGAGACCTAATTTCCAAGATGCACTTATGGAAAATGGGTCCACATGTCCATAACTGAATCCAAACACCCAGGAACACATGATCACATTGTTATCAACCTAATTTGACTCAACACTATTTCATTTCAATTTCATTTCCTTAAATTTAATAAACCTTCTATTTTTGGTATTTTTTTCAGGTTCTAAACTTCTTAGGTCGTTTTGAGGGCCTAAACCATATTTTTAGGGAAAACAGAGAGGCTAGAAAAGTGGCAAACCAATTTATTGGTTTTTTTTCCAGCCTCCTCATGGAGATATTCAAAACGAGTTATTATAATAGTCAAATGGAGATCGTATGCCTAAGTTATGACCCCGGGAAGTTGGAGGTCTGAATTACTCATTTATTCCAACACTTTGTGTACATAGTACCCATAGGTTATAAATACATATATGTTCATTAATTTAATAATCTCACAATATAATAATAATTAAAACAATGAAAAGCTAAACATTTAATATCGAATCAAAACTTGACCTAGATTGCTTAGAACACACTAGACATTCCGTCAAACACATGGTAAACATGTAATATATAGGTCATGAATGCATATTTAAACATAGGGGTTTGATACTTATTTAAGAATCTTCAAGAAGGTCAAATGAACTATCAGAATAGTTTGAATAAGATATATTATCTCATGTGTTCATTAACCATTCATCAAAAAATCAAACACATCAAGAGTCATAATCATTATACATCATATAACCAGTAAATGAGCAACATATACACCATGATAAAACAACCACCAAAACCACATAATAAAAATTACAATTACTCATGGAAATACAATAGAGAAACATCTCTTAATAACATATGTAAATCCTACCAAGTCAGGGACTTCCACGTACCACTCGGCCATAGATTGGACTGAACCAAATCTCTCTTTCATCTGATAACCCACATGCCATATTCCAAGCATGAATGTGGGACTCACAATGAAACCAACCAGGGATTCCTCAGGTTGTATCATGTATCCTGAAATTACCAGTCAAGGGATTCCTAGGCCCGAAACCCCCATCCATACAACCAAGCTTTAATGTGTATCCTGCCATTACCAGTCAAGGGATCACTAGGCCATAAACCAGCCTGGATGACTTTGGATCTATCCACCTAAACCATGAGGAATTTTTCTATCTCCACCCTCAGGCTTTACCGTGTATCCTGCCATTACCGATCAAGGTATTCCTAGGCCTTTGGGAATTTTCCTGAGACCATCCCACTTAGTTTCGAAACCATCCAACAATCCATCTCAACTAAGTAAAAGAACCCCATTACACCATGGCTATCTAGAAATGGAAAGGCAAGGCTGAAAACCACTATCACACCTAGAAAAACCCATGCCAATGACAGCAAGAGAACTAAACACACATATGCATGCACCATGCATGCCAAAACTAGCAAGGGAATCTTACATGCAACTTGATCCTTGCAAGTAATCTTGTTGTAGTCACTTGATCCAACTCTTCCTTCCTTGATCCTTGCTTCCCTTTTTTTTTTTGTCCTTTCTTTTCCTTCCTTTCCCTAATGCTAGAGTGCTCCAAGAATGCTCTAAGTGTGCAAGAGTATCATAGAGAGATAGAGAGAGACCCCCAAAACTAAACTGACAAAAGCTAACACTTACCAAAGCTGTGAACTAATCCTCAAAATCCTTTTACCAATGAGGCCTTTATTTCTTCATTTTCCATTATTTTCCTTCATTTTCCTCCTCACATGAAACTTGTGACCTTTCACCTTCCTTTTCTCCTAATTTCCTTTATTTTCATAAATAAAATATCAATAAGTGCCTCTTTACCTTTTCAATGCCTTTTCCATTGTCTTTGTCAATTTCCTTAACCATAATAAACCAAATGAACACCCACTAGGATGTTTTTTCCCAACATTCATCTTGGAATATGTGTCCCATGACCTTGATCTTTTTTTTCCTTTATTAACTTTATTACATGGATTTTTAACTAGGGTTATTACAGACACTTTTTTATATCCTTAGAGGCTTTTCCTTTGTAATAACTCCATTACCATTCTCACTTTCATAATTTCAGGAATATTTGGTATATAAGGAATATTTATACGGTTATCTTACAATGTTTCTTTATTGGATGGGACTCTAAGAAATAGATGACTTAATGTGTAGTATACAAGCTACATGGGGCCTGCAACAATGATAAGGGGGGGATACATAGTGATTCTAGGGATTCCATGATATTCTTAGTTTTCCATTATGATACATCATCTAGATTTCTATAGTCCTTTACATTTGGAACAACCACACACCAACAATTCTTCATAGTAAAGTTACAAATGATCATCTCCATTTACCTTTGAATTCACTAATCTACTAGAATATGCATATCACAATTCGCAAGGAAAAGTTGATCTTGGGCTAGGCCTTAAGGGTTTGTTTCACATACATTTTCCAATTACAAATCTTCAAAATTTGTTCCCATCCTTGGATGAACTATATCAATATTATAAGGCAAGGAACTATGAATAATTTCATGTAGTTCATATACATACACCTACATATATTAATGAAATAACTAGGAATAAAAATCTTAACATTTATTCAAAAGACAACATTTCTTAATTTATTAATTTACATGCATTTCTTATGATATCCATGTAATAAAAATGGATATCCATGTCAGGTTTAACTAAATATTATAACTCAATAAAATTATTAATGTACATCTTGAGTAGATAATGAACTAGTAAGGTAATATGAGCTTGCACTAGAGGAATAACTACTTGATGTTGAACTTGATTTCATATATCTCCTTTATACAAGATAATACAAATTTAATAGTTTTCAGTGGGCATCGAAAGTATTTGAACTAAATCATGTGATATTTTTCTCCACAATACATTTATTAAAGTCAAATTATTTCTAGATTAACTTATCTAGCCAAACATTGAATTGGATGAAGATTAATAACCCAATAAACCCAGTATTGTTTATATGATCTGTTGGCAACATTGAAAAATAGTTCATTAAATTAATAAAATATATAATTGTAATAATATTTACTACTATTGAGGATGATTATGATGGTTAACTAATATAGGTGGATTCCTAAAGGTCCCAAAATCAAAATCATCACATCTCAGTGAAACCAGCGCCAAATCGAAGAGTTCATTACCAGGATTCCAATGGCATAGATGACACCTCAATCTGACTCTATATGTGGAAGTTAGTGACAGACAAAGTTTTGGTCAAAACTAGGATAAATGACAAGTTTTGCAGAGTGCCAATTAAATTTGGACCACCACCAAAACTAGAAGTCTGGCAAAAATAAAAATTGGATTTAGCAAACCTTCACTAAATATTGAGGTGTTAGTCGTGGTTAACTTTGGTGAAACCTGTAAATTTGGCATCACACTGACAAATTAAGAGGTTGAAGTGTGGCCCAACGAAATGCGGCCACATGGCCCAATCAGTGGGTGCCACATGACACCCATTTGGTAGTCAAATGGCCTCGCCCAATCCAAACATGGTATATTGTGTTGAACAATCTAGCGGACAGATTATTTTGGTTGGTGGTTTGGTTCATATATATATATATATATATGGTCGATGGTTATATAGTGGTTATTTGGCTGATGATTTACCCCAACCAACCAAATACCAAAGTCACGAGGTGATATATAACTGTTATCGACGGATATACAGGCAATTAACAATCAACAATGATAGTATTCTAAATGGAGAACATTTTTTATTGGTGGAATGGATGATGAATGACCAATGGTTTGATGGTCGTTGTCACACAACAATTATGGTAAATACTAATATTAGTTTGGTGACAGTTTGAAATATATTTTTTTATGTTTAAAATGGTTTCGAGCAGTCAATGAACCTTGCAACGGTCAATGATTTATGGCAGACCCAAATTTCGACTATGTTAAAATTCCAGTGTCATATTATAACTTCGGGTATCTTCAACAGGAAACCATATATATTTTTATCAATGGTTTGTTTAATTAGCAACCAAATCTGGTAACGATTACAGTCGAGTGCATATATGGTTATGCGGAAACCAATCGGGGAGTTAAAATGATAAGTCAATGGATATTTTTTTTAAATTGTATGATAAAATTGGGTTTGATGGGTTTGAAACCCTGATCCATTTTCCAATCACAATGGTTTAACATAGTTCCACCACCCAACATGTCAAACAGTGGGAGTTGAAATCTTTGTCGACCCAAACACATATAAATTGTGCCCATTCCATTTGAAACTAAATGAGCGGAGCACCGTGAGTGGAACAAGGTTTAAATGAAAATCAATGTGAAGAACTATAAAAACTTCGAAACATGGAGCATAGTAACTCAGAATACGAAACATCGACTATATGGAACCCTGACATAGCATGGGAACTAGGAGGTGGGACCCTAAGGGTGCATTTTTCAAGATAGGTAGTATTCTTTTTAGATGATGTGAGGAATATAAAAGATTCTTTGAGGGTTCAAAATTGAGAGTGGGAGAATGTGGTCAACTTTATACTCATTTTAACTATAATTTCACACAGGTCGCATAGTGCAATTTGTGTTTTCATCTGAGTAGCAGATTTCAAGGGTTGTGGTAGAATCTCGCCTTCTTCATTAATTGTTGGACATGAAGTTCAAGATAGAAATGTGTCTTAAAAAATTAGGCCATATTTACAGTCAAAAGTATCAGGAAGACAAGATGGACCTGATGGTGTTATGATTGTTGTGATTTGAGTAGTCAGATTTCAAGTCATTCCCCCGATTGGAGGTTTAAGTATGTATTTTTCCATGTACTTTCCTTTCTTTTTATGAGATGAATGAAGCGACCTCCCCACTATTAAATAAGGGGCTAGAGACGTAGCCCACACTAGATGAACTATGTTATTAAAATTTTGTATGTGTTGCCTTTATAGTCTCGTTTATGTTTTTTTTTCTTTAAGTAATTGTATACATGGTTTTTACATGCTCTTTCATTAAAATCTACTAACATCAACTGAAGAAAAGATCTTATATAATGCTCATATCAAAGGAATATCATATCATGTTTGGTATAAGAGTGGTCTTCTTGTTGATGTGAATTGCAAGCGTGAATGATAACCATAGATTGGATGTGTAACACAAATATGGAAAATGGATATTGAAAAATCTTTCTGTCAAACTTACTACCAAATGGAAAAAAATGTAGACAATCTTTTACCAGATTATGAGAAGATAATAACAAAGAAGGAAAAAAAGAAGAAAGATAGAGAAGATGATGATGCTTCAGTGAACCAGGGATTTAGAGGAGACCCTCTTGAGCCTCCATATCCATCTTCAAGTGAACGTTCTTATTCTTCATCTTATTCTCATCATTCAAGTCATCATCGTTAAAGCATTCAAGCAAAGAATGGTGAACTGAGGAAACTACTACCAGAAGTAGAAGAGGAGAAGTAGATATTGCAACATAAGTCGCAGAAGAGGCCTTGGTAAATTTGTAGTGTAATGGAGGCTTAGCAACGCCATTCTCACCCACTTAAGAATCGAAAACTAAGGTAAACAATGTGAGTGATTCCCCAGTTTCATGTTCTCATTATGATGATGATTTTGGTGCATTTAAAAGACACTTCAAAGATGAAAAATAAATGGATTCTAAATTAATGTGATATTATGCTACATCACACCATTCCAAAAATTGTGATTGTAGGTCATCTCCAAAGGGAGGTGAAAATTTCAAAGGAAGAGCTAAGGTAAGCTCTCTTCACTGGACTTGCACCATAGACGGTCATTTGAGGAATATTATGTCGACTAGGAAGGAGTCACGGCATAAGGATCCCTATCCACATCAAGGGATAAATAAGGTCAGGAAATCCTGGAGGAAAAAGAGCCATTGCAGCCATAGAAACAAGGCTGGACATCAAAAATCCACATGTTGGAAGCTCCATCTGAAGCTACGTCCAAAGAAGGACAGGGAGCATGTGAAAGCACCTATGAAGGAACCAAAAAAGGAAGCAGTTCAATAAGGAAGTCAACTACTGGAAGAAATCCCATTAGCCTAATAGATAAGATATGGGTAGCCTTTTTAAGTAGTTAATTATGGCCACCATTGTAAATCACATGTTACTTTAGAAAGACCTCATAGATGGGTAAAGTATGCAACATAGTCATATTTTGGCCTTCAATTGGATAGAAAGGGACATGGTTTTTGTTGTAAACTTGACCATGAGTGTTCTATAAACACTTGGAAAGTATGTTCTTGTTTGGAATCTTGCAATTTGGACATGTACTGGTAGTTATAGATTTGCATATGGATACAGGTGTTGCCTTCAACACTTATGGCTTTGAAGGATAAATGTGAAGGATAAGAAAGTCTGGCCTTTGAGATACATTTGTGTTGCATATCAATATTGCAATATTGTTTTTACTTTTGGAGGACCAAAATTCCCTCAATGGGGAGGAATGATCCAGGTGGATCCCTAAAGGCCCAAAAATCAAATTCTTCAAATCTCAATGAAACTAGTATCAGATCAAAGAGCTCATCGCTAGGATTCCAACAGCATAGACAGTGCCTCCATCTAAATCTGTATGTGGAATTTCTCACCAATCAAAGCTCAAGTCAAAACTTGACTAGAGGACAGGTTTAGCTAAGGCTCAGTGAAATTTGGTGCACCGCCAAAACTAGCAGTTCAGCCAAAATAATAGTTGAAGTTGGTGAACCATTGTTAAATATGGTGGAGGTGTTAGTCGTGGTTAACTTTAGCGAAACCTATGAATTCGGCGTCACCTTGCCAAAGTTAGAGGTTGAAGTGTGGCCCAATCACATGGGGAAAGGTGGCCCAATCAGTGGGTGCCATGTGGCACCCATTCGGTGGCCAAATAGCCTCAGCCAATCCAAATGCAGTAGATTATTTTAAACAGTTTGGTGGGTGGACTATTTTGGTTGGTGGTTCGGTTCATTTTTATATGTCGGCTATAAAGTGGTTATTTGGTCGGAAGTTTACCCAAACTAACCAAACGCCAAAGTGCTCGGGTGATATAATTTTTTTATCAGTGAACATACGATCTGTTCACAATCAACAATGATGGTGTTCTAAATGGAAAAAAATTGTTATTAGTGGAACGAATAGCGAATGACGAACGGTTTGACAGTTATTGTTACACGATGGTTATAGTAAATACCAAGGTTAGTTTGACAATAGTTTGAAATTTATTGTTTTATGTCTAAAATGGTATCAAATATTCAATTAAACTCGCGACGGCCAATGATTTATGTTGGACCCAAATTTTGGCTTTGTTAAAATTTCAATGACGAATTATAGTTGGAAAAATATTATGCGGGTATACATATAATTTTTATCAAAAATTTGTTTAATTGGTATCCAAATTCGATAGCGATTACGATTGAGCACATATATGGTTATGAAATAACCAATCGGTCAGTTAAAACGATGAGTCGGTGGATATTTTGTTTAAATGGTATGATAAAATTGGGTTCGGTGGGTTTTAACCCCTGACCCTTCCATCCATCACAATGGTTTAACACAATTCCACCAATTAACGTTATGGGCGGCGGGAGTTGAAATCTCATTAGACCCAAATATATATAAATTGTGCACATTCCATTCTAAACTAGAGGAGCGAAGGGTCGTGAGCGGGCCAAGGGTGGAACGTAGATCAGCGTGAAGAACCGTGAGTGGTTCAAAATAAGGAGCACAGGAACTTTGAACGTGGAACCATGAGTGTATGGAACCCTAACCCAGTATGGGAACCAAGAGGCGGAATGTTAAGGGAAAAATTTTTGAGATAGGGAATATCATACAGGAATATTCTTTTTAGGTTTTGTGAGGAATCTAAAAGATTCCCTAAGGATCTAGAATTGGAGGTTGCATAATGTGGCCATATTTATACTCATTTTAACCAAAATTTCACAAGGATCACAATGTTGTAGTCTATTTTTTCATCTGAGTAGTAGATTTTAGGGGTCATGGCAGAATCTCACCTACTTCAATAATTGATGGGCAAAAATTTCAGGACATCAATGTTCCTTTCAGAATTAGGTCATGTTTACAGTAAAAAGTCTCAGGAGGATGAGACAGACCTACTAGTGTTGTGATTGTTGTGATTTGAGTATTATAATTTCAAGTCATTCCTGGGGTTGGAGGTATAATGATGTATTTTTCCATGTAATTGCCTTTCTTTTGATAGGATGAATGAATTTTCCTCCCTATTATTAAAGAAGGGCCCATAGATGTATTCCACACTGGACGAAATTCAATATCAAAATTTTGTGCACATTATGGTCTCCTTTATGTTTCTTCTTCTTTAAGTATTTTCATACATGGTTTTTACATGCTCTTTCATGCAATTCTATTAACATCAACCGAAGAAAAAATCTTAGATAATGTTGTTATTAGAGGAATATCATATCATTAACATCCAATGAGACCAAATTTGGTTTATGGGATCTTAAGAAGTGTAAGAAAAGCACTACAATTTATTTATAATAATTTTTTTGAGCTCGAAAAACTTTAAGAAAAGAATCCCTAAATCACCATAGTTTTGATGAGTGAAAAGTTTAGGAAGGTTGATACTATAAAAAATATTTGAATATTGTTATCTAATGTGGTTGTGCACGTGGCATTCTAAGAAAAATTTATTTTCATTTTCAACCCTTTTAGTGTCACGAAGATGACAAGTTCTTTGACCCATGATGTTTTCGGAACTATCCAACGCCTTATTTTGTTATGGATCTCATGAGAATTTGTTCTTATTTTAGCGGTGTTGACTTTCTTATTTATGTTATCTAAAATATAGGTATAATTTTGGTCTTCTAAATTAGGTTTGATCTCCTCCTTATAGTATGTTACATTTCTTTTATCCCTTAATTCTTTATCGCTCACAATTTCTCCTTAAATTTAGATGCAATAATATGTTTAATACTACCCTTATTCTAAAAAGTGACCTATTTCATTATACTGAAGGATTTATCCAAGACTTTGCATCTTTATGCCAACCCCACTTGACTTCCAAGTGGGTTTTACCTTGTTTTTGTACCTTATGTACATATTGATGGTTAGAAAAATTCCACCACTAACAAGAAGGGAGAATCTCCCAATGGTAGATCTTAATTAAACCTATTCTCATTTGGGGTAGTGATTTCGACAAAAATATTGCTCCTAAAAGGACACTTTTGTTAAATATTTCATAAATCCGTAATGCAGTCTTATGTAAGTATGAAAATGCAACCCTTAATTTTATACTAATATAACAATGATAAAGATATTGATCACGAGCATGTAATTCATTGTAGGAAAAGAAGAAGAAATGCATTCTCTCCCAACATAAATCACACTACATATCTAAATGACATGAATGAGAATACGTAAATTAGGATTGTCCTAGGTGGTTGGGAGGAAGGAGTGGAATCATCCCCACCCAGGTTTGATTCATGCATGTGACATGACATATGTTGACATAATGGATAGTATATGAATATTCCTCATATGGAATATATAACATTGTACTTAAAAAAAAATTGTTGGGAGGAAGCAGTGGAATCCTCCCTACCCAGGTTCGATTCCTGCAAGTGACATGAAATATGTTGACAATATTTATTGCATATGAATATTCCTTTACCTTTGAATTCATCTCCATTTACCTTTGAATTCACTAATCTACCAGAATATGCATATCACAATTTGTAAGGAAAAATTGATCTTAGGGTAGGCCTTAAGGATATGTTTCACATACATCTTCCAATTACAACTCTTCAAAATTTGTTCCCATTCTAGGATGAACTATATCAATATTAGAAGGTTGTGAAATATGAATAATTTCATGTAATTCATATACATACACCTACATATATTAATTACATAATCTGGGGAAAAAAACCTTAACATGTATTCATAAGACAACATTCTTTAAATAATTAATTTACATACATTTTTTATGACATGTTGCATTGAATAACTAGGATATATACTTGGAAATGGATTTGGGATATTTATAGAATAAATGTAATAAAAATGGACATACATGTCATATTTGACCAAATATTATAACTCAATAAAATTATCAGTGTACATCTTGGGTAGATGATGAGCTAGTAAAGTAATTTGAGTTTGCACTATAGGAATAACTACTTGATGTTGAGCTTGATTTCATATGTCTCCTTTATACAAGATAATACAAAATCAATAGTTTTTAGTGGGAATCAAAAGTCTTTGAACAAAATTATGTGATATTTTTCTCCACAATAAATTTTTTAAATTCAAATTGTTTCTAGATTAACTTATTTCGCCAAACATTGAATTACATGAAAATGAATAACCAATAAACCCACTATTGTTTATAAGATCCATTGGCAACATTGAAAAATAGCTAATTAAAGTAACAAAAATATATAGTTGTAATAATAACTATTATTGAGGATGATGATGATGATGGTTAATATCCACTACGACCAATTTGGTTTGTAGGATCTTAAGAAGGGTAAGGAAAGCACTTCAATTTATTTATAAATTTTTTATTGAGCTTGAATAATATTTAAGAGAAGCATCCCTAAATCACCATAGTTTTGATGAGTGAAAAGTTTAGAAAGGTTGGTACTATAACCAATATTTTAATATTGTGATCTAATGTGGTTGTGCACATGACATTGTAAGAAAATGTGATTTTCATTTTCAACCCTTTTAGTGTCATGAAGTTGACAAGTTATTTGACCCGTGATGTTTTAGGAATTGTCCAACACCTTATTTTACTATAGATCTCAAGAGAATTTTTTGTTATTTTAGCGATGTTGATTTTCTTATTTATGTTATCCAAAACATAGATATATCGTTGGTCTTCTAAATTAGGTTCGACCTCCTCCTTATAATATACTAAAATTATTTTATCCCTTAATTCTTTATCATCCACAATTTCTCCTTAAATTTAGATGCAATAATATGTTTAATACTACCATTATTCTACAAAGTGGCCTATTTCATTATACCTCGATATTTTATCAAGAAATTACATCTTTATGCCAGCCCCACTTGAGTTGCAAGTGGGTTTGACTAGAACTTGAAGCAATATTAAGAAGCCTCTTGTCTTACATGTTGTTTAGATTGTTTTTGTACCATATGTACGTATTGATGGTCAGAAAAAATCCTCCACCAAAAATAAAGGAGAATCTACCAATGGCAAGTCCTAATTAAACCTACTCTCATTTGGGGTAGTGATTTCGACCAAAACAACTTTCTCCTCAAAGGTTACTTTTTTTAAAGATTTCCTAAATCCCAAATGTAGCTGTATATAATTATGCAGATGCAACCCTTAATCTAATCCTAATATAACAATGATCAAGATATGGATCACAAGCATGTAATTCGTCGTTGGAAAAAAACAAGAAATGCATTCTATCCCAACATAAATCATACTACATATCTAAATGACATGAATGAAAATATGTCAATTGGGATCATCCCAAGTGGTTGGGAGGAAGGAGTGGAATCCTCTCCACCCAAGTTCAATTCCCACAAGTGACATGATAGATGTTGACAATATTGACAGTATGTGCATATTCATCTTATGGAATATATATTATTGTACTTAAAAAAAAAAAAAAAAAATTGTTGGGAGGAAGGAGTGGAATCCTCCCCACCCAAGTTTGATTCCCGCAAGTGACATGAAATATGTTGAGAGTATTGACAATATATGCATATTACTCATACGGAATATATAACATTGTACTTATAAAAAAAATTGTTGGGAGGAAGGAGAGGAATCCTCCCCACTCAGGTTCAATTCCAGCAAGTGACATGAAATATGTTGACAATATTGACAATATATGCATATTCCTCATATGGAATATATATCGATGTACTTATAAAAAAATAAAAAATAAAAATAAAATAATTAATTAAATAAAATAAAATAAAAATTGTAGGGAGGAAGGAGTGGAAACCTCCCCACCTAGGTTTGACTCTTGTAAGTGACAAGAGATATGTTGACAATATTGATAGTATATGCATATTCCTCATATGGAGTATATAACATTGTAAAAAAAACATGAAAAAGAATAAATTTTACATACAAATAAAATTATAACATGTCTTATAATCAAATTCACAACCAAATTATCATATTTCATCAACCAATCTTAATAATGAATAAAACTTGATAACATAATTGATAGAAATGTACAGTTAGACAAACTAATTATGAATTATCTTTACTTGTATTAAATCTTAAGAATCAGTTCTTTAGTATCATATCCAAGCAAAAGCCATCAACTTTGAATTCAAAATTCACTTGATAACAAATAAAAAAGAGTGAAATATATATTTTTTAAGCCATCGAGTCTACAATACTTCCTCAAAGCTTGACATAAATGTATAAATTCCAATTTTGCATTTTCAAATCCACAGGTCTTCAAAATTATACTAAAATTGACAAAAAAATCCAAGATTGAATACAAAGTTTCCAACCTACTTCCCTCTTTAAAGAGCTTCTTTTTAAACTAATTAATTGCTCAATACCTTCATTCAAGTTCCTAAAACTTTTTGTTACAATAATCTCTATTTTCCAATTCATATTTGTAACAAGACGAGTTGCGAAGCGGTAAGTGCCTACCAATGTACTTGAAATGACTTAGCTGAGTTCAAGAACTGACATTTTTTACCTTCGTTACCTATGTGCATCACTTTGTGAATTCTTTCCCTGGTCTCTCTCTCTCTCTCTCTCTCTCTCTCTCTCTCTCTCTCTCTCTCTCTCTCTCTCTCTCTCTCTCGCTATATATATATATATATATATATATATATATATATATATATATATATATATATATATATATATATATATATATATATATATATAGCATGCTCTTGTGTTGGATACAAAAAAATGTGACATTAATACATACACCTGCATATATTAATGACATAATCAAGGGAAAAAATCTTTAACATGTATTCATAAGACAACATTCTTTGATTTACAAACATTTCTTATGGCACGTTGCATTGAATTACTAGGATATAATCTTGGAAATGGATTTGGGATCCTTATATAATAAATGTAAGAAAAATGGATATCCATGTCATATTTGACGAAATATTATAAGTCAATAAATTATCAATGTACATCTTGAGTAGATGATGAGCTAGTAAAGTAATTTGAGCTTGCACTATAGGAATAACTACTTGATGTTGAACTTGATTTCATATGTCTCCTTTATACACGATAATACAAAATCAATAGTTTTTAGTGGGAATCAAAAGTCTTTGAACAAAATTATGTGATATTTTTCTCCACAATTAATTTATTAAATTAAAATTGTTTCTAGATTTACTTATTTAGCCAAACATTGAATTAGGTTAAAATTAATAACCAATAAACCCACTATTGTTTATATGATCTATTGGCAAAATTGAAAAATAGCTAATTAAAGTAACAAAAATATATAGTTGTAATAATAACTATTATTGAGGATGATGATGATGATGGTTAGCATCCACTAAGACCAAATTTGGTTTGTAGGATCTTAAGAAGGGTAAGGAAAGCACTTCAATTTATTTATAATTTTTTTATTTAGCTTGAAAATGCTTTAAGAGAAGCATCCCTAAATCACCATAATTTTGATGAGTGAAAAGTTTAGAAAGGTTGGTACTATCACCAATATTTTAATAATGTTATATAATTTGGTTGTGCATATGACATTGTAAGAAAATCTGATTTTCATTTTCAACCCTTTTAGTGTCACGAAGTTGACAAGTTCTTTGACCCGTGATGTTTTAGGAACTATCCAACACCTTATTTTACTATGGAACTCATGAGAATTTTTGTTATTTTAGCGATGTTGATTTTCTTATTTATGTTATCCAAAACATAGATATACCTTTGGTCTTCTAAATTAGGTTTGACCTCCTCCTTATAATATATTAAAATTATTTTATCCATTAATTATTTATCACTCCACAATTTCTCCTTAAATTTAGATGCAATAATATGTTTAATACTACCCTTATTCTACAAAGTGACCTATTTCACTATACCTCGATAATTTATCCAATACTTTGCATCCTTATGCCAGCCCCACTAGAGTTGCAAGTGGGTTTGACTAGAACTTGAATAAATATTAAGAAGCCTCTTGTATTACGTGTTGTTTACATTGTTTTTGTACCATATGTATGTATTGATGGTCAGAAAAAATCCTCCACTAAAAACAAAGGAGAATCTACCAATAGCAGGTCCTAATTAAACCTACTCTCATTTGGGGTAGTGATTTCGACCAAAAAAACTTTCTCCTCAAAGGATACTTTTTTTAAGTTTTCCTTAATCCTAAATGTAGTCATGTGTAATTATGAAAATGCAGCCCTTAATCTAATCCTAATGTAACAATGATAAATTTATTGATCACAAGCATGTAATTCGTCGTTGGAAAACAACAAGAAATGAATTCTCTCCCAACATAAATCACACTACATATCTAAATGGCATGAATGAAAATATGTCAATTGGGATTATCCCATGTGGTTGCGAGGAAGGAGTGGAATCCTCTCCACCCAAGTTCGATTTCCGCAAGTGACATGATAGATGTTGACAACATTGACATTATATGCATATTCATCTTATGGAATATATTACTGTACTTAAAAAGGAAATGTTGGGAGGAAGGAGTGGAATCCTCCCCACCCAGTTTTGATTCACGCAAGTGACATGAAAGATGTTGAGAGTATTGACAATAAATGAATATTACTCATATGGAATATATAACATCATACTTATAATAATAATAATAAAAATTTGCGAGGAAGGAGTGGAATCCTCCCCACTCAGGTTCAATTCCAGCAAGTGACATGACAATTGTTGAAAATATTGACAATATATGCATATTCCTCATATGGAATATATATCTGTGTACTTTTAAAAAAAAATTTGTTGGGAGGAAGGAGTGGAAACCTCCCCACCCATTTTTTACTCTTGTAAGTGACAAGAAATATGTTGACAATATTGATAGTATCTGCATATTCCTCATATGGATTATATAACATTGTACAAAAAAAAACATGAAAGAGAATAAATTTTACATACAAATAAAAACAGAACATGTCCTATAATCAAATTCACAACCAAATTATCATATTTCACCAAAAAATTTCAATAATAAATAAAACTTGATAAAATAGTTCATATAAATGTACAGTTAGACAAACTAATTATGAATTATCTTTACTTGTATTAAATCTTAAGAATTAGTTCTTTAGTATCATATCCAAGCAAAAGCCATCAACTTTGAATCCAAAATTCACTTGATAACAAATAAAAAAGAGTGAAATACATATTTTTTAAGCCAACGAGTCTAAAATACTTCCTCAAACCTCGACATAAATGTATAAATTCCAATTTTGTATTTTCAAATCGAGAGGTCTTCAAAATTATACTAAAATTGACAAAAACATCCAAGATTGAATCCAAAGTTTCGAACCTATTTCCCTCTTTAAAGAGCTTCTTTTTAAACTATTTAATTGCTCAATACCTTCATTCAAGTTCCTAAAAATTTTTGTTACAACAATCTCTATTTTCCAATTCATATTTGTAAGAAGAAGAGTTGTGAAGCAGCAAGTGTCTACCAATGTACTTGAAATGACTTAGATGAGTTCAAGCACTGAAATTTCTTACCTTTGTTACCTATGTGCATCACTTTGTGAATTATTGCCCTGGTCTCTACATATATATATAGCGTGCTATGGTGTTGTATACAATAAAAATGTGACATTATGGCAATTTCCCATATCTAGATTCAATGAATTGTTGACCTTATGCTGGTGAACACTCAATGGAGACCAATCGGTCTACCAAGGGAAAACAATAAAACAACTGCGCTAGTAGATAATGGTTGTATGTTTTCTCATATAAAAAACATAAATAAAATAAAAAAATTGGCACTCCTTCCTCATAAATTTCAGATTTTAACATAGGGTTGACAATGATATCATTAATTAAACAAATATTATAGAATAGGTACTAACTAAAGTGGAATGCCCTCACCACGCTCTAATCTTGAATTGATGAAAAATGGTGGTAGATAGGATGTTAGAAAAAAATTGAATTAAACATAATCAAAATCATAATCAGATATATTTTTCATGTAGGTGAAAACTAATTTCCTTACATATGAGCTCTCTCCATTGATTTTTTTTATTCATGCACTGTATGACCCACGGGGCCTAATCTACTCTGGAGAGTAACAGTTTAAAGTTGCTACAAATATTCTTGCACATGAGGTTTTTCCTGTACCATGAGAATCATTGAATGCATAAATGAGCCTAATTTTCCCTCTTAGTATTACATTTTTTAGAGTTTTCACAGCCAAATTTTTCCCCACCAACTCCTTGAAAATCTTTGCTGCATATTTTTGAGTCAAACTCCTATGTTTGTCTTCATGCCTGAAATTTGTTTATGATGTCAACATCGCTGAATTTGTTGAAGAAAAAAATATGGAACGATCTAGATTTTTCATAATAATAATGAAAAATACATGTCGAGACACTTGATCAAGCCTTCAGATGTTGGAAATAGGGACATCCTCTTATGAACCTAATGTATAGTATGATTTGTATGTGGAAATCTGTTATGAATCTGGTAAATTCAATCCTATTAGAAACTAGTTATGATGAGGCTTTATGTTAGTTCACTAAATCCTATGTTGCCATAATATTCAACATGAATAGAGCCAAGGGATTAGCAAATGTCAAAAGTATTCCATAAACTGGAAATAGGGACATCCTCTTATGAACCTAATGTATAATATGATTTGTATGTGGAAATTTGTTTTGGAGCTTTTAAACAATTCTAAAAATCGATAGGCACTAACAACAATAAACTTGGCCCAAATAGTCTCTTCAAAACTACTTGCAATACCACACTTCATCAAAACCCATGCTTTCATGCCTAAGAGACTTTTTAATGGCCAATTTACTTAGTCAAGGAATTTAAGAAAATAGGAGTTAAAATCCTTGATGATTGACACTTGTGATGAGTGGGAGTTATTAAACACTAAATATAGGTGATGTTACAATGATATCATGAGTGAGATGGTAATTAATGTAAGTATGCATAACAACCATTAACACAAAATTGGGTGCTCACTACGCTGGAATTGGAAACGATAAACTTCACATTTTTCTGATGTACTATAGCAAGTCCCCCTCCTCAAATTGTGTTGCCCCAAATAAACTGTAGTGATGGATGGCATACAAAATAGGGGAAAAAATTATCCAGATAAATATTGACAATCTGCCCATATTTTTCATTTTCATGGAAAGAAACCAAAAAGGAAGCATGGCCAGTCACTTGAAGTAATGTTGTATGTTTTAAACATAAACAATATGTATTCTGAGGTACCATAATAGTGCCCCCTCCTCAAGATGCTTTGAAATGGAATGTACATGTAGAGAGAGATGTAGAAAGAGCATTGGAGCCTTCAAAGACAAAAGTCTCCTTCAAGGAAGATAATTTCAATAAACCTCAAACAAAATAACCAAGAGACACAAGAGTCCAATCAAACTCAATTTATTGTAAACAAATAGAGTCCCTTCCATGTTTCCCCCATCATTTGACAATTGAGAATGGCTAGATGGATAAGATTACGCAATAAAGCGGCATGAAGATCAGTGCAGAGGACACACAAGAACAATAAAGGGACACAGTGCAGGTTGGATACAAACGACTAAGAGTAGTGGAATATCATTAATGAGTTGACTTGGATGCTATATTAAAACAACCATATTTATCTTATTTTTTCATTGTATTTGACGCGACCAACTTTATCTAGTGATGGATGTATAAAAGCTTTGTGAAGCTAAGGGTAAAAAGTTGGTTATTAGTTGTTGGTTGTTTATAGTATATACTTATTAGTTGTTTGGCATCAATATTACACCTTGAACAAATATTGTAGTGGATCTTCTATGTTTTGCAACCAATCCTATACCAACAAGTATGCATTGAATAATAATAACAGGTTGCATCTATGACCAAAAGTAGCACACTAGATTTTGCAAGTTAAAATAGCATGTGTTAATATATGATCGTTGAAAACTGAAGATAAGGACTTTGCACACAAACACATTTGTATCATTTGTGCATGATGCCAACTACAAAATGGATGAAACATGCAACATTTAAACATGTCAGTGTACATCCTAAGTTTAAATTCACTTATGTAAATTATTAAATGCTAAGTTGGTATCCCTGTCAGAAAATATTTTAAACATTGGGCTCTTTCGAGTTTGCTAAAAATTGAGGGCCTCTCTCTATAGATCACACACGCCAGATTAACAGATGTAACATGTTCATTTAAACTTGCCTTGTTGACATTCACAGGTTAGTTGGCAAGGAAAGATGTTTAAAAACTCATTTTCAACAATTGAAGAATTGCTTTGGCATCATCTTCGAAGATGTCTTTTTCAAAAGGTGTCAGTACATTTCACATTCCAAATCTACCAAAAATATTCAAATAAAATAAATAAAAATGGCACTCCTTCCTCAGAAATTTCAAATTTTAACATAGGGTTGACAATCATATCGTCACTTAAACAAATATTCTAGAATAGGTACTAACTAAAGTGCAATACGCTCACCGTGATTTAATATTCAGTTGATGAAAAATGGTGGTATATAAGATGTTCAAAAATCATTGATGTGCAAAATGAAAAAAATGGTGATGTTCAAAACTATAATATTTGAGATTTTACCCTACCGACTTCAATCAATCAAAAAACAGAACCATGGAAATAGGGAAAACAAACTTACAATTTCCTGAACCAATGGAAGAGATATACTTTGTCCCAAAAGACTCAATTGATCAAGTGTCATTTCAGCATCTCACAAAGTCCCTGCATTTAATTTTATTTCAACATCCCTCAATTTGTTGAAGACAATTTGATGGCACCTGGTTATAATTGTATGAGTTAGTTGATCCAGATTTGCCATAAATAGAATAAAAATTACATCCGAGCTCTCTCCATTGATATACATATGCTGCATGCCCCACAAGGTCTAAGATGATTTGGATAATAATGTAAAATAGGTTGTAATCTCTCAAATACCTAGAACATTTTAGCTACTGATAAAGAGTGGACAATATCTCTGAGGACTAACATTGATAGTGTTAATCACACATATATATTGAACACAGTTTTTTTTTCCAGAAATTTGTTCACTATCAAATCTTAAGAAAAAACATACAATCATGTGGCTAAAATTTTGAACATTGGATATGAAGTGCACCCCTATCAGGACATTTTTCAGTGGTCACATACTCATCAGGTCCCACATAAAATACACCAATTTTTAAAATGATATTGAAAAGGAAATATGTTTGAAAGCTCATTACAAAAGGTATCTGTACATTTCTTCGTGAACTTTTAAATTTTGATGGCATGATGCCTTATAAACTTAGTTTGTGACCACAACCACTAGTTCCAAGTTAGTTGGCCTGCTAAAAAATGATGGAAGGCCTTAAACAGACTATGGGGATGGGCTTGAAGTTGTAAAATGTGCACATTGGTCATGACCTTTCAGTGCCATAACTTCAACCCATACCTCCAAATGCCCCCTTTAATGCCTCAGGGTGTTGGAATGGCTCATGAGAAAGAAACTTGTTAACATTGCAGGCCTTGTAGCAGTATTTTTAAGAGTTATGACTAGTCACAATATTGGTAATATTGACTTTCAAAGACGATGCAGAACACTGCAAAATTATTTGAATATCATTTTTTTGTCATAATTCAGAGGCTGTTATAAGGATTTGGAAGTTCCATGATAGCATGGTCTTTATGAGCTAGACACAAACCGACAAATTATGACTAATATACTTCACCCTAAAACCAAGTTATGTAAGAATCTATCTATTACAATTTCATAAGGAAAAGTTACAAGCTTGATATACTCTTTAGGAGCCCATTTCTACATATATGCAGAAAGGAATTATATTTCCAATGATGGTCTATAAAGTCATATTTTTTTAATGCATTAACCTATTGTTTGCAAAACCAGTGTATCTAAGCATCTATCTCTTAGACTTGTCTCACTGCATGGAGTGACATGGGAAGATATAACAAGAATACCTACTGGAACAAAGGCTAATATGAGGCATGTACAATGCTACTTAATTTTTCCGTTTGTAAATATGCTTTGATACCATGCTAAATATTTTAAATCCTCATGAAAGGGAAATAAGCAAACTCCACATCCAAACTTTCAACAAATAGATAATTTCACGTCAAAAATTTAGATATATAGCATTAATACCATAAAAAAATTATAACGTAACCAAGATATAATCTGTCTAAATTCCTATCAAAAGCATTTAAATAACAAAATGATATATAGAACTATTGGAAGAAAAGACAAGAGAATTTATGTGATAAATGTCCAACATGGGCGAACATCCACATGAAATAACTCCTCCATTTATTGCATCAAACCTTTTTACGACATTTTCAATAAAAACTTATGAAATAGAAAATTTTAAATATAGAATTAAAATGAGATACATATATTCAAAAAAACAAACAAAACAAAACCTCAACAGTCCAAACTAGCAATTAAGATCATAGACCACAATCCATCTAATTCGAGACCAAGAAAAATAAACCAACAATCATAATAGAATAAATATTATTACTATGATAAAAAATGAAATAAATAGCCATCGTCTAATAAATCTTGTAACTATAATATAGCTATTAAACATTTTGGTACAAATTCTTAGAAAGCTAGCAAAGTACAATGTCTTTTTTCATTGGACAACAAAACATTGTAGACATATACAAGTTTTTCATATTTACAACTATTAAGATGCATGTTACAAAACTCTCTTTTTCCATTGGACAACATAACTTTCAATACATATACAAGATTTTCAATACCCTTTTGTATTTTCATGTTACGTGTTAAGGTTCCCTTTAGTGAAAATTCACGTAACATGAAAACAATTGTAGAGATGTTTTGTTTATATTATGTGAAGGATATTTGCAGAAGACTTGGAAAGGAGATTTGAAGAAGGTCTTTCAAAAGGATGCAATCTAGCTTGCCATTTGAAACTTTTATTGTACATTGTAAACTGTGTTCATAATAAAATAGGTTTTTGTCACCACAATTTGTGCAATAAATCATGTTATTAACAGGATAGTCTTTCGTTCTAATTAGTTTTTTACACTCGTTGCAGAATGGCTTGTATGGCGGGAAAAACATATCAGTTGGTTTTGTAACGTCCACCTCCCCTCACACCTACCCAAGTAACCGACCAACCAGGGTAAACATGAGATGAGGGGAAGTTAAGACAAAATCAACCTCCTTGGTGACTTTAAGGAAGTGGAATTGAAGTGGAAAACCATAACACAGACCTCTACCTTCAACTACAGGACCCCTAGAGGATATCCCAATCATCCACCAAACCTGTCCTTGGGTCCCACTAAGATTTTAAGAAGAAAATCCCCTAGATGCACCCACAAGCCTGCATGCCTTCATCTGGGAGGCTCTAGACACACGCACAAACCTGCATGCTTATGTCCAAGGACTAAATTACCCAGACATGTGCCTGCATCCGCGAGATTTAAGGCACTTTTTAAGCCTAGAATCCCGGACACTGCCCAAAACTTCCTATAGCTTTCAGGAATCATTAAACACATAACGACAATGCCAAATAACCAAACATTAACTCTAGGAATAGTGATGAACATACCCAACTGGGACTGAAATTCTATCAAACACTTGGCATGAATGAAATATATAGGTATAGGATAGAAGACAAAGCATGAATGACTGAAAACTCATATGAAACATTACAAGAAGGATCATCACCCTCTTCCTTAACCAGATATGACATCAAGTAGGTCTTACATCCATCATTTTAACAATTACAATTAAATACATGAAATAACCATGACATGAACTAGCCATTTAAACAATATTATAACCAACATAAGACCATGGAAATAAAAGTTAGATAACAACCATTAAATCCACACATTAATAGGTACAAAAGTAAGACAACTTAGCTTCCATTAAACATAGGCAAAGATTGACCAGGTTCGGGACTTCCACGTTCCACCCGACATAGACATAGTTGAGCAAAATCTCTCTTCATCCAGTCACCCCTGTGTGATATTCCAAGCATGAATGTGGGATCTTGTGGATAAACCAATCCAAAACACAACCAAGGGAATCCAAAGGTTAAACCACCTCCACCCTCATCATACCGTGATCACACCAAACCGGTACTCTAATCACTAAACCGAGTAACACTTGGAAATGACATCCAAAATTCATCACTATTCTTGAGGAATTTTCTGTCTCCATGTCTCTCAGGCTTTACCGCAATCTAATCCCAGATCACTAGGCCCTAAACCGAGACACCTCCCTCAGAATTTACCGTGTATCCTGCTAAAATCGGTCAAGGGATTCCTATGCCTTTGGGAATGAACCTTGATACCACCTCTGCCCCTTATTCCAAAATCCATCTGGAAAATCCAAAGCTCAAACCAAGATAAAAATCCCAACACACCATGGCATTCAGAAAAATGCAAGGCAAGGTTGAAAAACGTTGTCAAAGCCCAACAAAACCATGCCACGGACAACAAGAGAACCAAATACCAACATGCATAAGCCATGCATGTCCAAACCAGCTAGGAAATCACACATGCAATATGTTACCTACAAGTATTCTTATTGAAGTTATTATATCTTTCTCTTCCTTGCTTGATCCTTGTTTTCCTTTCCTTTCTTTTCCTTCTTTCGTTTGCTTCCTCCTCCTTGGCACAATGCCGAATTTCTCCAAGAAAAACTCTAAGTATCCAAGAGTTTGTGAGAGAGAGAGAATAATGAGATAGCTCCAAAATTGAATTGAATAAATCCAAGAACTTATCGTCATAATAATTTTTATTAATGAGGCCTCTATTTTCTTCATTTTCCATTATTTTCCATTATCTTCCTCCTCACATGCAACATGTGACCTTTTACCTTCCTTTTCTCGTATTTTCCTTTATTTTCATAAATAAATGTGCCAACAATACTTTTTTCCTCTTTAATGCCTTAGCCATGGACTTTTCCAATTTACCTTAGCCATAAACACATATCTAGTGATGCCCACTAGGATATTTTCCCAACATTCAGCTTGGAATGAGTGTCCCTTAACCGCGGTCTTATTTTTGCCTTTATTAACTTGTATTACATGAGTCTTTTGCCCAAGTCTGTTACATAACACTCCCCCTTAGGGAACATTTTCATCAGTGTTGAACCACACCTACACCTCAACAAAACCGATGAAATAAAACATATTGCTCATGGAGCTTTATAAGTTAGCTCATTTCAATATTTACAATTAATGACCTACTCAAAGCAAAACACCATGATAACATGACTATGTAACATCCATGCTGCTTATTGGAGCTTTATAACTTAGCTCATGGAGATATTTACATCCATATATATGTGTACATATACCAAAACATCACCAAAACATATACCAAACATCATACCACAACTGCTTTGTCTCAACAGGAAAACAATGAAGGATAAATAGGCAGCATCTGATCCGCCATCTCCCATGTAGCTTCATCGGGCCCAAGGTGCTTCCATTGCACTCTAACTCGCTCAATGGCTCTGTTCCTGAGCATGAGTTGCTTCCATTACAATATGTGCTGAGGTTACAGCTAGAATTCTCCTTCTTGGTCCACCTATAATACAGACCAATCAATAACATGATCAACATCCTTTATATAGCTTTTAAGTAATGAAACATGAAACACGGCATGTAATTTCACTATTGGAGGCAATGCAAGTCGATAGGCAATTGGTCCAATCCTCTCAAGGATCTCAAAAGGCCCGCAATATCATGGTGCCAAGTTGATCCTGTCCTCAAGGAAATCTTCTTGGGCTTGATACGCAAATAAACATGCTCCCCAACCTGAAACTCCTTAACTATTGTGTGTTGGTCTACATAAATCTTATGTCTATTATGTGTTATCTTTATATTCTACTTTATAACCTGCATTTCATGTTCCATTTCTGCCAACATGTCCGGTCCAATCAACACCCTATTAACTAGATCACTCCAACTGATGGGAGTATTACAACTCCACCCATACAATGCCTCGAAGGGACTCATACCCAATGACTCCTGATACACATTATTGTATGAAAACTCAACGAATGGTAGATACTCTTCCCATTTTCATTATTGATGCATTACATACATCCTCAACATTCCCTCCAAGATCCTGATGACCCTCTCAATGTGTCCATTTGTATGTGGATGATAATTTGTGTTAAAGGCAAACTCTATGCCCAACCTATAGATAATTCCTTCCAAAACTTGGAATTGAACTTTGCATCCCTATCTGACACAATATTCTTTGGAACACTATGCAATCTGACTATGTCACTGATGAACACTTGTACTATGTCACTAGCTAAATATGCAGTCTTCATTAGGATGAAGTGTGCTACCTTTGCCACCTTGTCCACAACAACCATGATGGAATCATGTTGTCTCACTTCCCTCAGCAAACCTATGATAAATTCCATTGAATGACCTCCCATTTCCATTTTCGAATTGTAGTAGGTTGTAGTATTCTACCTAGATGCCTACACTCTGCCTTAACATGTTGATAGTCTAAACACTCAGCCACGAACTCTACTACATCCCTCCTTTGATTTAGCCAATAATAGAGTCTCTACACTAAAGTCAATGTCTTTTGGTAGCCTGGTTGACCTGAATATGGTTTCGCATGAAACTCCCTCAAGCTCAAATTCTTGAACTCACTATTGTCTGGCACATATATCCTGTCTCTAAACCTAACCAATACATCTGTCATGAGATGATAGTCCACATCTTGTACACCTGCACCTATACTTATACCTATACCACTACCTGTACATGTACCTATACCAGTACTCTATTGCAATATGCACCTAAGCTCCATATATCTCACATCCTATTGACCTGCCTACAAGGTCCTATCATGTAAATCTTTCCCATAAGAGCTCATAGTTGCAATGTGATTCACTTGTATACGCCTTCTCAGAGCATATGTGACCATGTTCTCTTTACCTTTGATGTGCTTGATCTCAAAATAAAACTTGTCGATCATAGCCAGCCATATAGCTTGTTTGGCATTCATATTCAATTGGTCAAACAAGTACCTCAACCCACTGTGATCTCTCATCAGTAAAAACCTCTTGCCTAGAAGATAGTGCCTCCACATCTTCAATGCATGGATGATCGTTGCTAGCTCAAGATAATGCATAGGATATTTATGTTCATTCTCATTTAGTTTTCGTGACTCATAGCATACTATATACCCCTCTTGCATAAGGACTCTGTTAGCGCTCGATTCTGCCACAGGCTGAAAGAGGCAAAACTCGAGGCAACATCAAACCAAGCTCAGCCTCGTAGCTAGCCCTACGAGGACAGGAGAGGGCTCTCTCCGGGCCAACTCGGTGAAAGGTGTCCAATGGGATCTGAGATGACCGATAAGAAAAAAACTGATCTTAGGCTAGTAAACTGATAGAAAAGGGTTTTTTGATAAATGTTGGGTTTCTGGGCTGTGTGAGGCAAAGAACAGCTTGAACAGAGAAATGTAATCAAAAACACAGATTGTCTCCTGAGGCAAGGTAGGCAGGAAAATTTAACATCAAATTGAGATTAAATGGAATGGCAAGACTGTTGAGGAGCCAACAAGGGCATAGAGGATGAATCCTTGTTGAACAGAAGAAAACATTAAATATGAACAAACTTAAAGGCAGAGCATACCAAATATGAATTCTACCTTAACACTTCATTTGTTCAATTGGAAATGATCATGAAATGACATGAAACCTAACAGGCTACAAATGAAACAAAAGAGGACACAAATGTTAAATCTCACACCACAGGAATCTCAGAAGCCAGAGATGGGTATTTTCATTAAAATCTCTGTCAAAGACCGTACAATGAAATCTCTGTTTTCTCTTTTACACCAGCGCTCAGAAATCTCCCCCTTCTTTTACAAATGAATTTTTTAATAAACAAAAATCTGCTAAGGGAAAAAACTAATCGGTCCAACAGCAAAGGTGTTGTTTCAACTGCAATTACCAAAAAATAGGAAAGAGCGTTTTCATCTATTCTAAAACAGAACCGTGTCCCTAAAAATTCTCTGATCATTAAAAGATAAATGCTGGAGCGCAAATCTTCATAGGATCAGGATTA
Source organism: Pinus albicaulis (assembly GCA_034641835.2). Lineage (NCBI taxonomy): Eukaryota > Viridiplantae > Streptophyta > Pinopsida > Pinales > Pinaceae > Pinus > Pinus albicaulis. The sequence continues at coordinate 724,165,431 of CM076573.1, forward strand.
AAATCTTAAACCAACTCGCATTCTTTGGTTGTATTACATTTGTCATTTTAATAAAACAACTTTAAACTAAAATCCTGTCCTTTCAGCTCATGGTGACAACTGTATTGAGCACGGTTGCATGGTTGCAAGATAATGTTGCAATTATCAATAGAGGAAGAAACTCTTGCAGTAATCCGTTAACGAGGAACAAATGGAAGTGCGTTTTTTCCTAAGGGATTGCCACGTTCAATCGTAATCCTGAAGCAACTTCAAATCAGCACCATTAACCTCATTCGACTTTCCATATGCTTGCCTTTAACATTTTCCGTTTGAAACTGTCTTTTAATAGGAATTGGAATTTTACCCATTCAAAACATTATTTAATTGTCATTACAAAAGAAATAATCCATAGCCATCATGCGCCCTCATGAAAATGCCACCTGTCACTAAAAAATAACTTTTGAAATTTGCCTTTGACAACGTTCTGGCATTTCCAACTGCGTTTCTCTCTTCCGTTGCCAACTTCTTCAATGCAGCTGAATCCTCTGACACAGCGTTCTCAAGATCAGATTGAAACAATTTCAAATCGGATCTACTAATTTGCTGAACGTTGCCACTATTCTTTCCATATCAAAATCACCACAAGCATAATAAGAATCTACTGCACAATGATCAAAACTTGTTTGTAATTCATTGAAGTTGTTTTGGATGTCGTTGAAGTCGTTTTGGATGAAGACTGGGCGCACAAATGAAATTCTGGATGTTGTTGCTCTGTGGGTCGCTCGACCTCCAAGTGGGTCGCTCGACCTCCAAGTGGGTCGCGCTGCGCCCAGGTGGGTCGCTCGACCTTCAAGCACGATCCGGAGAACTATTAATCAGATCTCATCGTTGACGCAAGGAACACAATCGACCAAACCACCCGAGACTCTGCAAAAAGCTCGAGTGGCATCAAAGCCACAAGTTACCGCTCTCTAACTTAAAAAGCATACAAAGCTGTGATTCTCCGGTACGAACCATGAGAATTTCATCCTCCTAATACGTTGAAAATTGATGAATGAACCCCTTTGTAAACTAATGCGTTGAAAATTAAAATGAATGAACCCAAAACGATGATTTCAGGGTCAGGATTTTTGCCCGGGGAAGAGGACACTAAGGTTTGAAGGCTTGTTTTCTGGCCACCATTGGAATTAGCGCACTTGCTATTTATAATTTGTCCGCCTTTACATACATGAAGTTCATTACACAATATCTCCTCGCTTGAAACCTTTAAATCAAAGCACAACGTGTTAATTTGACGTAGAACAACATAGTATACGGTAAGAAATTCTGACAGTGTGCTTCCTTTCTCTAGCAATAATGTTACCATAAATTTGTCAGCAACTTCGCAAGCAACTTCTCACAGGTTCTTCCACGCATGTGATCGCATCCTCCTTTAAGTCTCAACTCATGTCCAACGGTGCAGGTCTGCACAGCTCTGCGGAAACCATGTCGTAGTGAGCCTTTACATAGGCTCCTCCTTGAACGCAGACTTCAAACAATGGATTTCAACAACTGCATCAATTGATCATACATGTGGCAACTTCTGTAGAGGTAATTCTTCTTATAATGTTCAATGTACAATGACGAGACCATTCACATAGGTTTTTCCTTCACATGGAAGTAACTTATCTTCTCTCAAAATAGAAATTCTCACAGTTGCACCACCAACCAGTAATGGTGTTAACAACTTCTACAAAAATGGCAGTTTCACATTGCAATTTTTTGCCACACAATCAACGCTCTTTGACACACAGGCGTCAAAAACTTAAAGTTTCAAGGATTCTTAATTAGACGGGAAGCCCACTCATCTTCGTGGAAACAGTTGCAAACTAGAATAATAGCAATGTCTGGCCAGCTACAAGCCACACATGGTCTCCTTTCAAGATTATAACCATCAACTCCTCCCAACAGCTGGGCGTGTTGCATAATTTGGCCTTCTGACATTTGGAAGCAAAACTCTGTTTTGTTTGATTTTGCTTTGTCTCTGATTGCTGATGATGTTTTGTTTTCTTTTGTTTGTGCTTTTGCAGAGACAGGAGCTGCGCTGCTGCCTTTTGAAGAGCTGGAGAATTTGATACATATTCTAAAAAACACATTTAATGATTTCTTCTTCAAAACAGGGTTTTGAAGAAGAATCAATCTCTGCTTGACACAAGACGGAGTCTAACATTGGCTCCAATGGGGATGGCAGCTGCCGCTTCTTGGAGGTGCCAAGAACCGCAGAACTTTGGGAGAGCAGACAGTGCCTCCATCCATTGGGCTATGGAATCATGATCAACTTATTAACTGTAAACTGACTGAAATGAGTTGAAAAACTGACTTGGCAAACCTCAAACTAGAACTGCAATAAACTGGAACAAAATGCTGCTTTTTGACTGCTTATTTATTTACAAAATCTACCCTACTCTGCTGTAAAAACAATAGATCAGGTAATACTGAAATGCCAGATCAACCATTCAAGTAAACCTGAGAATGATGCCGCTTGAGAATGCTTCAACCAGATCAAAGATACAATTGCTGGGAGCCCTTCATGCACGTACTGAGCCTGGTCACGGAAAATACAGACTGATCTATCAATCAAACTGAAAAATGTGTCCATGTATGCCGCAATAGGATCACGGAAGCTGGACTCTGTTGGCTGCCCCAACTCTGTGATGCATACTGCCAGCTGCACACTGTCAATGTAAACAACTGTAGGCCATTCTATGATATCTTGTTTTGAAGCAGGAAGAGTTTCCAAGAACTTTTTGGGGTCTAGGAAATCATATGATTGTATCTGATCATTTAAACACTGAATCTCTTTCTCAAGTTTTTCAACAACTAACTCGCAAAAACCAGTTTTAGCTTCAAGAGGAAACTTCGGAGATTTCAAACATTAAAGCATGGCAATGAAAAATTCTTCATTAATTTCAATATCTGCTAACTGATCTCTAACTTCTTTTACAGCTTCACACAGTGCAGGGTTTGCCACATACCCTACCATTGCATTAGTGGATCAGCGGGCACTGGAATCTCTGGATCGAGTTGGAGTCGCCGGGTGAATGTTTCAGCCTTCATATGTGTCCGATTGCTGTCCACCGTCAGCGTCAGATCTGCAACTTGATTTCATGTACTGGGGCAAGACAATCTTCAAGTCAAATGTCACATCAACAGCAAACCATATTCCCCAGTATGGTCGCCACTATGTTAGCGCTCAAATCTGCCACAGGCTGAAGAAGGCAAAACTCGAGGCAACATCAAACCAAGCTTAGCCTCGTAGCTAGCCCTACGAGGACAGGAGAGGGCTCTCTCCGGGTCTATCTCGGCAAAAGGTCTTCAAAGGGGCTGAGATGACCTATAGTGAATGCTGATCTTAGGCTAGTATAAGCGAAGTAGAAAAGGGTTTTTTGATAAATGTTGAGTTTTAGAATTTTGGTGAGGCAAAAAACCGGCAGCCGAGAGAAATGTAATCAAAAACACAGATTATCTCCTGAGGCAAGGTAGGCAGGAAAATTTAACATCAAATTGAGATTACATGGAATGGCAAGACTGCTGAGGAGCCGACAAGGGCATAGAGGATGAATCCTTGTCGAACAGAAGAAAACATTAAATATGAACAAATTTAAAGGCAGAGCATACCAAAGATGAATTCTACCTTAACACTTCATTTGTTCAATTGGAAATGATCATGAAATGACATGAACACATAACAGGCTACATATGAAACAAAAGAGGACACAAATGCTAAATTTCAAGCCACAGGAATCTCAGAAGCCAGCGCTGGGTATTTTCATTAAAATCTCTGTCAAAGACATTACAATGGAAGCTCTGTTCTCTCTCCTACACTAACTCTCCCCCCACCTGCTTTTACAAATGAATTTTTTAATAAATAAAAATCTGCTAAGGGAAAAAACTAATCGGTCCAACAGCAAAGGTGCTGTTTCAACTGCAATTACCAAAAAATAGGAAAGAGCGTTTTCATCTATTCTAAAACAGAACCGTGTCCCTAAAAATTCTCTGATCATTAAAAGATAAATGCTGGAGCGCAAATCTTCATAGGATCAGGATTAAAATCTTAAACCAACTCGCATTCTTTGGTTGTATTACATTTGTCATTTTAATAAAACAACTTTAAACTAAAATCATGTCCTTTCAGCTCATGGTGACAACTGTATTGAGCACGGTTGCATGGTTGCAAGATAATGTTGCAATTATCAATAGAGGAAGAAACTCTTGCAGTAATCCGTTAACGAGGAACAAATGGAAGTGCGCTTTTTCCTAAGGGATTGCCACGTTCAATCGTAATCCTGAAGCAACTTCAAATCAGCACCATTAACCTCATTCGACTTTCCATATGCTTGCCTTTAACATTTTCCGTTTGAAACTGTCTTTTAATAGGAATTGGAATTTTACCCATTCAAAACATTATTTAATTGTCATTACAAAAGAAATAATCCATAGCCATCATGCGTCCTCATGAAAATGCCACCTGTCACTAAATTTAAATAAAAATAACTTTTGAAATTTGCCTTTGGCAACGTTCTGGCATTTCCAACTACGTTTCTCCCTTCCGTTGCCAACTTCTTCAATGCAGCTGAATCCTCTGACACGGCGTTCTCAAGATCAGATTGAAACAATTTCAAATCGGATCTACTAATTTGCTGAACGTTGCCACTATTCTTTCCACATCAAAATCACCACAAGCATAATAAGAATCTACTGCACAATGATCAAAACTTGTTTTTAATTCATTGAAGTTGTTTTGGATGTCGTTGAAGTCGTTTTGGATGAAGACTGGGCGCACAAATGAAATTCTGGATGCTGTTGCTCTGTGGGTCGCTCGACCTCCAAGTGGGTCGCTCGGCGCCCAGGTGGGTCGCTCGACCTCCAAACGCAGTCCAGAACTATTAATCCGATCTCTGCCTTGAATTGACGCAAAGACCTGTTAGCCAAACCAACCCGAGACTCTGCAAAAGCTCGAGTGGCATCAAAACCACAAGTTACCAGCTCTCCTAACTTAAAAAATGTACAAAACTGTGATTCTCCATTACGAACCATGAGAATTTCATCCTCCTAATACGTTGAAAATTGAAATGAATGAACCCTTTATAAAATAATGCGTTGAAAATTAAAATGAATGAACCCAAAACGATGATTTCAGGGTCAAGGATTTTTGCCAGGGAAGAGGACACTAAGGTTTTGAAGGCTTGTTATCTGGCCACCATTGTAATTAGCGCACTTGCTATTTATACTTTGTCCGCCTTTACATACATGAAGTTCATTACACAATATCACCTCGCTTGAAACCTTTAAATCAAAAGCCTGCGTGTTAATTTGACGTAGAACAACATAGTATACGGTAAGAAGAAATTCTGACAGTGTGTTTCCTTTCCATAAAAATAATGTTACCATAAATTTGTCAGCAACTTCGCAAGCAACTTCTCACAGGTTCTTCCACGCAGGTGATCGCATCTCCACTCATGTCCAACGGTGCAGGTCTGCACAGCTCTGCGGAAACCATGTCGTAGTGAGCTTTTACATAAGCTCCTCCTTGAACGCAGACTTCAAACAATGGATTTCAACAACTGCATCAATTGATCATACATATGGCAACTTCTGTGGAGGTAATTCTTCTTATAATGTTCAATGTACAATAACCAGACCATTCACATATGTTTTTCCTTCACATGGAAGTAACTTATCTTCTCTCAAAATAGAAATTCTCACATTTGCACCACCAAACAGTAATGGTGTTAACAACTTCTACAAAAATGGCAGTTTCACATTGCAATTTTTTTCCACACAATCAACGTTCTTTGACACACAGGCGTCAAAAACTTCAAGTTTCAAGGATTCTTAATTAGACGGGAAGCCCACTCATCTTCGTGGAAACAGTTGCAAACAAGAATAATAGCAATGTCTGGCCAGCTACAAGCCACACATGGTCTCCTTTCAAGATTATAACCATCAACTCCTCCCAACAGCTGAGCGTGTTGCATAATTTGGCCTTCCGACATTTGGAAGCAAAACTCTGTTTTGTTTGATTTTGCTTTGTCTCTGATTGCTGATGATGTTTTGTTTTCTTTTGTTTGTGTTTTCGCAGAGATAGGAGCTGAGCTGCTGCCTTTTGAAGAGCTGGAGAATTTAATACATATTAAAAAACACATTTAATGATTTCTTCTTCAAAACAGGGTTTTGAAGAAGAATCAATCTCACACTGACATAAGACGGAGTCTAACAGACTCCACCAAGCCCTCTCTTGCAAGAATCTTTACATATTATAAACTATTTCTTAGGATCTACGATCTTTAACACTAGAGAATGTGTTAACAACTACTTAAGCTGCTCAAAACTAGCCTCACACTCCTTTGTCCACTCAAAATTCTTACCTTTCCTCTGCAATGATGTAATCGAGAAAAGAAATGTATAAATTTATCTAATGGATTTAACTAATCTTGTAATGTACTAAAACAAAATTCTAACTCACTTCTACAAATTTGTGAAAACAAAATACAATCGCATAATCACATAACATGAAAGAGAAAGAATTTATCAATCACATAACACAAGATGTATCTGGGGAAAGCAACTGCTCAAAACCCTACTATTTCCCTCACTGAGAAACCTCTACAAGGCTCTTGACTGTCTCACTCTGATATAGGAAAAATCGGTCCAATACTTAACCAATTGTCATCCTTTGTCTGACCAGCCTTGCTTACACATTCTTGGAGGAATTGTGGCCCTATTAATTAGGAAATTCCCAAGAATTGATTGCACAATTCCTTCAAGGCATCATGATGACCTCATGCATGACCTGTACAATTTTCTAATTATACAACTGATAGTTAGCTTCCCTTTAACCCCAATCTCAACTTGGCCTTCCTTAGCACTAACATGCAACAACTATTTATAGTGAATTATTAGTTAACTGATAGATCACTACTTGTGAATTAAATCATATTTAATTCATTGTACCTCTCACTAGCTCATCTATCAGTAGAACTAGTTAAAATAATTTTAACTCAATTAATTTAGTTAACTAATTACAAGTCAAAAATAACTATAAATTAAACCCCTAAAAATAAGAAAGTAATCTACATGCCTCCTATTTCACCCTCAACTCGAATTTACCAAGCTGAATAAGTCTTCCTGACTCAATTAACTAATACAAGTTGTCATGTGATAGAATTACAATTTTTACTTCCAATTTAATTAAGGGAAAAATAAATCAAAAGCCCCCTTGGGGTGCCATTTATTGTTTCCATTTCAACACTCTCTCTCAACAAAAAAGGGATTGTCTACTACCCCGATCTTGCCTCTGTGGAAATTGAATTTTTCTATTGAAAATTCCTTTGTCAAGATGTCTGCATTCTCCTCCTCTGTGGGAATGTACTCTAATGACATTATTTTCTTTTGCACATAATCTCTAAGATGGTGATACCAGATATAAATATGCTTGCACCTGTCATGAAAAATTGGATTAACCGAGAGTTTGATGCAAATTTGTTTATCACAATGTATCACCTTCATATCCATTTGTTGACCAAACAAGCCAACAAGTATCTTCCTCATCCAAATGGCATCATATACTGCCTGGTTGGCCACCATGTACTCTGTCTCTGCTAAACTAAGTGCACCTGTCTTTGTTTTCTGTTGTACTGGGGAAACTGATGTTGATCCTATGCTAAATATGCCCTTGATGTGCTCTTCCTATCGGATGGACTCTCTGCCCAATATGCATCAGCAAAGCCTTGAAGCTTCACTCCCTCTGTCTGTTTGTACCATAATCCATACTCTGTAGTGCCTCTGAGGTATCTCAATACATGCTTGTCTGCAATCCAAAATAGCTTGGTAGGATTAACCGTAGCTTGACTAAGATGGTTAACTGTGTAGCATATGTTTGGTCATGTGTTCACCAAATACATAACTGAACCCACAAGTTTCCCGTAAACATTAGCATCCACTACTTTGCGTAAAGTAGCATCCTGCTAGAGGAGTCTCCATGTGTTTGTTTCCCTCCATGTGGAACTTCATGAGTATCTCGTTTACATACTTGCCCTAAGATACAAATAACTCCCCATATTTTTTCCATATTTCCAATCCCAGGAAATCATTCAAGAGCCCCATGTCCTTCATCTCAAATTCTCTTGCAAGTATTTATGAGTTGCTCATCATCTATCAATATCAGATCATCGACATAAAGTACAAAAATAAAAATCTTACCATCTACCACAATATGATATAGGTTCGCTTCTGCTCCACTCTTGGTGAAGCCCAATCTGGTGAAATAGTTGTTGATCCCAGTGTACTAAGCACAAGTTGATTGATTCAGCCCATACAGTGCTCTATTGATTCTGCACACATGTGACTCCCTATCTAAGGTCTCAAAACCTTCTGGTTGCTCAATGTACACCTCTTTTGTAATCACCCCATTGAGGAAGGTTGTCTTTACATCCATCTGATGTATCTGCCATCCCATCTGCACTAAGAGTGCAAGGATGAATTTTATGGATGAGTACCCTGTGACTCATGCAAAATTCTCATCATAGTCAATCCCCTTCACTTGATTGAACCCTATGGCCATAAATCTGACCTTATGCTTCTTGAAACTCCCATATGTTTCTTGCTTCACCTTATAGACCCACATAGATCCAACAACAGACTTCCCCACTAGCCTTGGGACAACTTCCCATGAAATGATTATGATAATGGCGTCATACTCTCAACCATGGCATCAACCCACACTGATTGTTTCACTTCTTCCTAAAAATAGGATGGTTCTATCTCAAAACCTTCGCTCATAAGAGCCATGTATCTAGTGTACCGCTTTGGGACCTTCTCTTCCTGCATTGTGATGTGGGTCCTGTTAGACTCATATACCAATAGCTGTCATTTTTCATGATTGTCTTGATTGAACTATGGAATATGTTCAAACCTTTTTCTTGAGCAAAGGTGTTCCATATTCTTGAAAAAAAACAAAAAATCAAAAAATTTTAAAAAATGTAAAGAGGGTATACCCTAAAAGAAAAATCAAAGGGTAAGAAAAATAAATTGGTCAAGAAAATGAAAGAAATGAACCCCAAGCAAAAAAATAGACCAAGGAAAGTGTGCAAATCCAAATGCCACTACTATTTCATTTTTTTAATAAAGCAATTGTGTGCAGCTTGTCAAACTTTTGCCACAATTCATGAAGAGTCAAACTATTTAAACTTGACTCATTCATGTTTCAATTTCATGTAGTAGAATAGAGAATAAACATCTGACCAAACAGTTTAATCTTGGCAGATAAGTAGATAGGTAGAGTTAATAAAAGGTGTTCAACAGTTTAATCTGAGCCCTCGGATGCAATAAGTGTAGAATTAGATAGATTTGCCATGTAAAAGAAAAAGATTGATAAGGGTTTGCAAGTCCAAATGCACCCTAATAAAGAAGAGAAAATGGTAGTGTCAAGTAGATAGGGTAGGTAGATGGTGTTGCAAAGTTTTATGTGATGAATGATGGTGCTGAATATGTTTAATATTTTACCTTCATCACAAGTACTGAAGCATAAAATGCACTGGAAAATTCACAGAAAGCAAAGTCAAAATCATTAACTTCCCACATCACTTTCTCCCTAAGAGTTTTACTAATTTCCCCAAAGTGATAAGGTATTTGAAGATTAAAGGGGCTCAAGGCATTTCCTTGACTTTTGGAGGGACCGGACCCTCGGCCTAATGATCAAAAATACCTAAGTACTTGAAGTTATTTATCATTATAATCATTCACTTTTAATCTTTTCCTAAGTAAAATTCAGGAAAATCATGCAAATTTCCATAATAATCCCTCAAAATCACTTGCTATTCTATGTTTAAGTGTTGAAATTGAGATGATGCAATTTACTTCAGAAATCTCCACTTTCCTAGTTGTGTAAAGTATTTTGAGTTTCCCTTGTCCCTTTGTCATATTAACATCTGATTTATTTATTAAATCCCTAGTGAAAAGACCTTATCCTATAGTACATAACTCCTTTTTACATAAATATTCCAAAAACTCTTCTTATTATAAGTTTTGGCCAAAGTTATGTAATCCCCTTTGTTAAATAAAAACCCCCAATAAAAACCCTTTGGCCAAAAATACCCCTATAAGTTATTTCCCTACCCCTATGGTTGATAAATAACATTTATTTATGACCATATAATAAGAAATATCAGAAAAGGTTTAAACATATAGTTTTATATGTTTGAAAGAAAAAATAAATAAAGCCGAAGTTTCAATTTAAACTAAAACTTCGAAAATCCCCCGAAGCCTTCGTGACCCACCCACGTGGTATTTCATTTCCGCCCGACACTCTAACCTTAGTTAAAATTCCTCAACCCCGACGCAACCCTGATTAAACAATGGGATTAATTAAATCACTAGCATTCATTAATAACCATCTTTTCCGCCTATCAAAAGCCTCCCGGGATGATTAATTAAACGAAAATCATTTCAAAGACCCGTTGGGCCCGCACATTAAACCCCCGCCTACTCCACGTCCCCTCCACCGTCAGATCACCCTCCCGAAGATCAGCGGCCTACGATCATTCCGCTGGCCGTCTTGCATCCGGAAGTTAACGAGCGGGGGCACGGTGGTTTTGGAATAGCCCTCTGACCACATGTCAATTGATCAATGGAATCGCTGCCCCCGCGCTGAATACCACCATCTCCCAAAGAGCGGTGCGGAAATTACCACTTACCGCTCGGTCCCGGTGATGCGTCTTCCCGTACCGGATGACGTCATCCTCGAAAAAATCAAAATCCCCGTTGACTTGTAAATAAAACAAAAAATCGTGTTTTTCTGTCATTTTCACTACTGAAAACGATTGCGTCCTCCTCTGAAAAATTTGAAAATTCCGCTGTTTGAGACGCTGCCGACTAAATTGTCGAACACCATTGCTAAACCAGTGCTCAGGCATCCATCCGCCATTGGCCAGTGCCTGTAAAATTCAAATTTCTCCATTAAACAGGTATTTATTCAAATTCCTGCTGAAACTCTTTGAAAAATCCACTTTCTTGTGTTAAAATTCATGCCAGAGTCTGAAAAACGGTTAATGTCAGTCTATTCGAGTTCCTGCAAGTAAAATCAAAGCTCCTAGAATCAAAATTGCGCCCGGCCTGTAAAGAAAACCCAGAAACTTCCATTTTGAATACACAAGAACCAAAATGGAAGCTCCGGCAGCCCTGAATGTAACCCCATTGAATGCCCCTCATAGAGAGTTAGAATACTTACCATTAGTGGATAAAGACTTCCAAATTAAAGACTTAGGTTTCGATGAAAGTCCTCTTCGAAGTTATTGTCGCTGCAGAGACGATTATTCGAAGGGTCTAGATGTCGTTGGATTGTGGGAATCCAATTTCCCGAGATATCTTATCCCCTTAGTCTATGTTTTCCCAGAAATTATCCACTACTATCACTCCAACTATGATTCGACTCAAAGGGCAGTGCTGTCTCCTGATCAGAGTATCCTTTTCCCCATCACTCCTCAAGCTATCAATAAAATGCTCCATTTTGAACCTGATCAAGATCTTACTCCTTTGTCCATGGAAGAACTACTTGAAAAGTCTACCCAACTATCCCCAGAAAAATTAAAATGCATTTTCCAAACTTTTATGTTGCCTGAACATCAACCTAAGGGGCCTCCTCCCTATGGTTTTGCTTACTTTAATAATTTAGGCAGACTCATCCTGAATATGATATCCTTTGTCATGGGTTTCAATACAAGTGAATATGTTGATGAAATAACCCTGGTGTTGATGTCTATCTTTACCCCTGGGCAACCTCCTGCAGTAAAATATGACTTTGCATCCTTCATTTCCAATAAAATCCATGACCAGTTCATGAGGCTAGATAATGAGAAAGTGTTTAAATATTCCTCAGTCATTTACCATCTCCTCATCTATTATCAATCAGAGAAGTTCCATTTTCCTGTTAAAAAGCTTTATGCTAAGGGAAACCCTAGATCGGTTATTTTTTGGTCTGCCATAACTCATTCTTCCTATGATTCTCCCTATTCTTATGCTGAGTTCATCGATCTTTTTGTATATCCTGCAACTACCTTGTTGATAGGAATTCCCCCTCCAAGGCTTAGTAATGAGATTAAGAAGACTTTGCAGCTTTCAAGGACATATAAAGTTTGGGACTGGTATTTATATCAAAATCATTCAGTGATCAGAATATATGGATGTGAATTGCATCCATTCAAATTGCCAAAATATGTGCCTATGAGACTTTTTGCCTTGGAATATTTCAAGCAAATGAATAATTCTGATATGATTCATTTTTGTAGTGTAAAAAAGAAAGCCCAACTCAGGATCAAAAGTCAATTAGGTCCCTTAATATGCAACTCTAGGGATGTTGAGCGAGAAGCAGAAGATATACTACAAAACCGTTGCAAGTTCCAAAGGAGTTTCTGTTGGGTTCCTTATGATCCATTTGGTTTTATCTGTGATAAAAGAATGAAGAACAAATCATCCCCATATATTCACCACAGGATTCCTGAAATAGAACAATATGCTAACCAAGATGAATGGGTGGAAGGAACACTAGTTGAGCAAGATAATGAAGAAGACAATAGAAACAAAATTATGAAAGATCTTGAGAAAGAGTTTGACCTAGAATATTTTGGTCAAGTGCAGGTACCTCACATTGGCACCTCTTCAGCAGGAAATCTCCAACAGGGGTTATAGGAAGAGAGTCTATCAATTGCAATAGAGTCTAAAGGTAAAGGGAAAGAACCTGAAATACAGGTCATTGAAACTTTCGTCATGGCAGAGAAACCTCAAACCTCCAGGGCACCAGATCAGACACAGGTTTCTCCTACTCAAGTAAATCATCCTGAAGTTTCAGAATTGCAAACTCCATCCAATATGGAAATAGGCAAGAAAAGACAGGCTCCAGATCCTACTCCTCCCAAAGAATCCTCAGATCTACATCCAGCTAAAAAGCAGAAACCCGATCCACTTCCAGATGTGGAAATCATTGATGAGATGTTTGATGATGAAAGAGAATATAGTCAACTAACTGGCACAGTTAGTGAAACACATACAGGCCACAAAGGAAAAGAATTGCAAAAACAGTTGAGTACTGAAGTATCTTCTTTTAAGCCACCAAAAACAGATGCAGGTGATATCAAGAGAAATTTCATTAATATAAAAGCAAAGAATGATCCATTGAGAATGAAGGTATATGATCAGTATCTAAAAATGGCCCCACACAATCAGGAAAGATTGATGTCAGCATTTGACATTCAACAAGGCAAAATGATGATGAGCCATTTCAAATCCAAAGTACCAAAGCCCATGACAGCATCTGATTATATTAGGACCAATTTTGAGGTCCTAGCAAAAGACATTCATCCCCTGGACCAGATAGAGTTGCATAGACAAACTGGGGAAATGATATACTCCACCCTTACTGATAAGGCCATCCCACTTTTTACAGATACACAGAGGCTGATGAAACATTGAGAAAACTTAAAAGAACCATAATAGCATAAGATCAATGGTGGGAAGACTTATTGGACATTTTATGAAATTTATCTTCAGGTTGAGAATTTTATCTTTTTACTATCATGTAAAGGATAAATAATGAGCACAGATTAAAGAGTATCAGTTGGGCAGTTGAAAGAGTATCATTAGAAACAAAGAGTATCAAACAAGCAAAGGAGCTACTCAAAGGGACAGCATCGAGCCCTATTATAGCACCTGCCTCCAGCACGTCCACAAAATAAGGGAACAGCACACCAGCAATTACTTTTTGTTCTATCTATGAGACCATTTGTCTCCTTTTTATTGTAACTTATTCATTAGTCACCCTAGATTAGTGGCTAGGTTAGTGTGAGATATTTTCAATCATTTTTTGTATAAATAAACCCTCAAAGAGAGTATTGAGGGTGGATTCTACTACTTCGCTGTGACATTGATGTTTTTGGAATAAAAGTGTTTTGGATAAATTTATTTGTGGCTTGCTGGATGACAATTTGAAGCTCAGGACTTTTTGCAGGATTCATGTGTCGGATTGCAGTTCAATAAGTCTTTCTATCCTATGTCTTAAGTTTTATATCTGTTTATAATATCATTGTGTCCATTTATGAATAATTGACATAAAAGAATAAATCAGAATTTACTTAATTGTACTCTGATTTCAGATGTGATTATTCTTAATGTTTTCTTCTAAATTGGTTATAAGCACGAATTCTTAAATGCTCTTGCTTCGCTAATTTAAACATTTTGATTACTATAATAAAGAATTCTTCACTGCTCTTTATTTGTAATCATTTCATTTCTTTCTTTTGAACATGTTGAAAGATTCTTAACTTCCTTTCATCCCTTCAAACCCATTCCATCCACTTTAAATTCTAAAAATTGTTCTCTGTTTGGCTATCTTGCCCTGCAAAGCCATCTTGTGTGTAGAATAGAAATCCAGTAAAGCCATCCTTTGACTCCATAGCCCAATGGCCTGAAAATATTCAACCTTGCCCTTAGTTGGGGAATTCCACCGTTTTCAAACAAACTCTTGGATTTATAACTAGCCTAAAACTTTCTAAGAACAAAGATAAATTATAAAGAGAGAGCCCTCTCTGGATGCAGATTGGCTAGATTCTGCATCTGAAGGTTGGTTTTTGGTTACCTCGGGTATACTTTCCTTTTCCACAACTTCAAGGAAAACCTGAGTGATAACATAGTGGCGACCATACTGGGGAACTGAATCATTTTTTGTTAATATTGTTCACTTATAAGCTATAGACAGAGTCTGAAGATCAGCTAGGTAGCCTTTGAAATGCTTTTGCCTTGCAACTGCATAGTAAATAAATGCTGCTTCAGTCTATCTCTTATTTAGCTTATACTTTGAACCTTAGTTTCAAATGTTTAATCAGACTCTCTAGTTCAATAAAATCTTGGAGAAAATTTTAATCATAAATCATTATTTCTTGAAGAATTTGTAGAAGTTGTATTTTCATTTCAATTAAAACTAAAAAATCCAAAAACATATATCATCTAGGAAAACTGGCTTCAAAAAAGATTCGTCATACTAGGTCAAATCCTGACCCCAATCCACCACCGATATTTGAAAATCCGAGTCTGATTCCTAGGATTCTTAGAAGACAAGGAAGACAAGAAAGTTCTGAAAGAGGAAGTCAAGAGAGTTCTGGAAGTTCTAGGCCTCTTTCTAGATCACATTCCTGTCCTGTGAAGATTATATATTTTGACGAAATTCCTTTTGATGAACGATTTGAAACATCCTTATTTGTGAATTTTTCTGAAACCGAATTATCAAGATTAGTTCCAGATCCATTGTTTTTTGAAGATTTGCAATTCAGATTTGTTTCATATCACCTTGACAGACATTTACAAAACTCCATTTCATCTTAATAGACCTTTGAAGAAAGTTCAAACATTTCTGTGATTACTGAAGCTTTCCCAAGCTCAGTTACTTTCCCTCAAGCTTTTCAAACACCAGTCACCCCTTCTACTCCTCCGCCTAGACCACCCTCACCTATTATTCCATTAAACCTTCCAATGGCCAATAGATATGCTCCGTTACAGTTGCCAGCCAACCCTGCTGCCTTGCCTCAGGATTATCAGAGTAAGATCACACCTTTTGATGGATCAGGTACTTATACAGCTCAACAACATACCAAAAGGATGACTGATTACTTTGAATTCTATGAAATTGACACTGATGATGTCCGAATGAGAATTTTTGTTCAGAGTCTTACTGGGGAAGTCAGGACATGGTTTAGGGCCCTTGCTCCAAACAGTATTGCTGATTTAGCAGCTTTGTATAGGGCATTTCTGAATAGATGGGAGAAAAAGAAAGACCCTCTTCAGATCCTATCAGAATTTGAAAAATTAAGGAGAAGACCTAATGAAACAGTGCAAGATTACATAATAAGATTCAACGAAGCATATAACACTGTTCCCCAAAACCTCAGACCCCCTCCTGACTCTGTGTTGGTCAAATTCCCAGATGGTTTTGACTCTGACATAGCCTATTCACTCAGGGAAAGAGCTCCTCAAACCCTAGAGAAAATGCAGAGCATAGTGGTTAGTGTAGAAGCAAATCTTATAGAAAAACGAGCCAGAGCTAGGGCCGAAAGAAGAATTCCTATGAATGAAGAACCTTCAGCTTTTGAAAGAAAGCTGGATGCAATCATTAAAGGTATGGAAAGGTTAGGAGACAGAGTGGAGACAATCGAAAGAAAGTCTACTGGTGATAATCAAAATGTTGTGAGAAACCCAAACTTTAGAAGAAATCAGAACCAAAATATTGGGAAGAATGTCCCTGACCAAAATATCAGGCCACCTTTCCAAGAAAACTTTGTTGAAGGTTCAACTTCTGAAGAACCTACTGAGGATGTCGAAATAAATAATGTGACTGAAAAACAATATGAACGAGAAGTTTTCCTATCTCAGGATGATCAGGAGAATCACATCCTTGAAACATTCCAAACTCATTCAGGAGGAAATTTTGATTTTAAGGAAGGCTATGACACAGCAATCTATGAGGTTCATAAACAGTACAATTTGAGAAGCAGACGGATTGATGTGCCAGAAAATAGCAAACAGAAAACTGCAAAACAAAATGTCAAAGGTAAAGTTAACATCCCTCCTGTACAAAACATTCCCCCTGTACAAATTCTGTCTAGGACAACTCCTAACCCTTCAGATCCAATAATTGAAGATGTGTCTGACAACCAACCAAATAATAAACATCAATCTAACACTTTTCCTCCGGTAGGAAACGTTGAAGAAACAGTAGATGTTATTTCAGAAACACCTTCAAATCAAAATTTCACTCATGAAAAAGAGAAAAATGTTGAAGACCCAAAAAATAGAGAAAACCCAACTGTGCAAAACACTAAAGTTCAAACAGAAAAACCTTTCAATTTAGAGGCTGAAATAGGCAAACTAAAGATAGCTGTTCCTTTATCAGAATTGGCTAAACATGATGTCTATAGAAGTCAAATTAGCAAATCCCTAAACATTAACATTACTGGAATGGATGATTCAGTAAATATTCTTGATGATCAACCCAAACTCCTTTTTGGCCCCGAGGTAAATGGCAAACCAGAAAGTGGAGGGACTCCTCCATTTTATGTGAGCTTGAACGTTCATGAAAAAATGCTCCACAATGCGATGCTTGATTCTGGAGCATCCCACAATTTGATGCCAAAAGCTATGATGGAAAGATTAAATTTAGACATTACCAGACCGTATAAAGATTTGTTTTCTTTTGATTCTAGTCAGGTAAGATGTTTATGTTTGATTAAAGATTTGTATGTTACTTTGGTACAATACCCTGCGAAGTCTGTTTTGATGGATATAGTAGTGGCTGATATCCCTCCTAAATATGGTATGTTGTTGTCCAGATCCTGGGGTGCTAAACTTGGAGGATCTATTCAACTAGACATGTCATATGCCACTATTTCAGTATTTGGTCAACCTAAAATATTATATAGAGAAACCTTGATGAAGTACTTGGTTAGTAGTCATGAGAAGCCTGAAAGCTTCCCTGTCTATTCAATACATTCTGATATGGATTCCTTCATCCTTTATAATGCTGAAAAGGACCTTCCAACTGAACTAGAAGCACCTGAAAAGGAAGCTACAAACAAAACTACTGTTAAGATTGAAGAGATTTCTGAAAACCAAGAAACACCAGACAACCAAGAAATACCAGGAAAAGCTAAACAACTAGCTCCTGTTAAGAAACATTTTAAAACAGTTGATGAAGATTATGAACATGGAATTCTGTGGCATTTAGAATTTGATGGCTCAGTAAACAAGTTAGGAGCAGGCGCTGAAATTTGGTTACATAATGTTGAAAACGATCATGCGGAAGGTCATTCTTATAGATTGAATTTTAAATGCACTAACAACATGGCTGAGTACGAAGCTCTTTTGCTAGGCCTTAAGCATGTCAAAAAGTTAGGAGCAATTAGGGTGTCAATCATAGGAGACTCTGAATTAATCATCCAACAGATTAATGGTGAATGTTCAACCAAAGATCCCAGATTGAAACAATATAGAGAAATAGTTGTGGAAATTCTCAACACCTTTCTACAAGCTCAACTTGCCAAGATTCCAAGGAAACAAAATTTGCATGCTCACAGTCTTGCAATGTTCGCTAGCACATGTAAATTGCCTTTTGGACCTAATCATCAGTTCACAGCTGAGATTAGACATAGACCTGCTATACCGGACAATCTAATGAATTGGCAAGTATTTGTAAATAACAATCAGATCAATAGTTTTTTGACATTAGAAAATGAGTTTTCTAACAGTAATATAGATGAGGACATAACAATTAGTGAATCTGATCAAGAAAAATAACAAAAAATCGATATTTCGAGAGAGACTGCAATTCATATACTTCACCCAACCACATTCACAGAAAAAGATATGCAGGATGTGATACAAATGGAATTCGATGAGATCATAGAAGATGAAACTGAAATCATTAATCTGAAAGACAATCATTTGCCCAAAGGATTAACTCCTTTGGAAGATCTTTTTGATTCAAATGATATTCCATTTAGACCTAAAATGGAACCTATTAAGGCTGATATTGAAGAGTGCAACTTAGGAACCCCAGAAAATCCCAAAATGGTTAAACTGTCTAAATCTCTGCCAGAAGATCAAAAAGTTAAATATGTTGAACTTTTTAAAGAATTCCAGGATGTTTTTGCCTGGAGTTATGAAGATCTTAAATCATATGATACATCTATAATTCAACACACTATACCTTTGAAACCAGATCAAAAACCTTTCAAACAAAAACTTAGAAGAATAAATCTTGTTTTGTTACCTTCAATCGAAAAGGAAATCAAAAGGATGTTTGAAGCAGGGATTATAGCTCCTATTAGGTTCTCTGAATGGGTTTCTAATCTAGTACCAACGTGGAAAAAGACTAGAGAAATTAGGCTGTGTGTTGATTTAAGAAATTTGAATAAAGTTTCTTTAAAAGATAATTATCCCTTACCTAAAATGGACCATATCTTACAAAGGGTAGTAGGATCTTGAAGAATATCTCTTCTGGATGGATTTTCAGGGTATAACCAGATTCTGCTTCATCCTGATGATCAAGATAAAACAGCATTTACAACTCCATGGGGTACTTTTAAATATGTCAAGATGCCATTTGGACTCAAGAATGCAGGAGCTACATTTCAAAGAGCAATGGACATTGCTTTTGCTAAAGAAATACATGATTTTCTGGTAATTTATCTAGATGATTTAACAGTTTTTTCCAAAACAGATCAGCAACATTTAGATCATCTAAGGCAAGTGTTTATAAAGTGCAGAAAATATGGCATTTCTTTAAATCCTAAAAATTCATTGTTTGGTTTGGAAGAAGGAAAGCTCTTAGGTCACATTATTTCTAAAGATGGCATACGAATTGACCCTGAAAGAATACAAGCAATTTTGCAGATACCTCATCCCAGAAACATAAAGAACTTCAAGCTTTCATAGGAAAGATTAATTTCTTGAGAAGATTTATTTCCAGCTTAGCTGAATTACTTAGATTGCTTACTAACATGCTTAAAAAAGATTCAAGCATTGACTGGACTGTAGAAGCCAAGCAACCATTTGAGGAAATTAAAATGGCTTTAACAAGAACATCAGTTCTTACCAGTCCAAAGTTTGACAGAGATTTCATTATTTTTTCATTTGCTTCTGAACATACAATTGCAGCTGTTTTACTACAAAAAGATGATCAGGGATGTGAAAAACCAATTTCCTTTTTTATTAAAGCACTTAGGGATGCATCTTTGAAATACAATATCATGGAGAAACAGGCTTTTGCACTTGTGAAAGCAATTAAAGATTTCAGAGTTTATATATTATATTCTCATGTGATAGCCTATGTGCCTAATGCTGTAATTAAAGACATCTTGACTCAAGATGGTATTGAAGGCAAAAGAGGTAAGTGGATAGCTACCATTTTAGAATATGATATCGAAATTAAACCAACTAAACTCATCAAAGGTCAAGGTTTGGCTCAACTCATGACTGAAACTAATTGCCAAGCCTTAGACATTAACGAACTGGATAACGAACAGGAGATGGCGACTCCACAGATCAGTCAAGCTTTCTTAGATTCACCCTAGTACACTGATATCATTCATGTTTTATTAAACCTGCAAGCTCCTCCAGGGTTGTCCAGAACGAAAAGAAGATTTTTGAAAATGAAATCTTTAAAATATTGTATTTTAGATGGCACTCTATTCTGGAAAAATCATGAAGGAATCTTATTAAATTGTCTGTCGAAAGATGAAGCTGACAAAGTTCTTAATGAATTTCATGCAGGGGATTGTGGTGGACACCTCTACTGGAAGTCAACTGCAGATAAAATCTTAAGGGCTGGTTTTTATTGGCCAACCTTGTTTTCAGATGTTAAGAAATTTGTAACAACTTGTCATAAGTGTCAGATCTTTGAGGGTAAAAGAAAGTTGTTACCTTTACCATTAAGACCAATTTCCACAGAAAGACCCTTTCAACAATGGGGATTAGATTTTATTGGAGAAATCCATCCCTCTTCTTCTGGACAACACAGATGGACTCTTACTGCCACAGATTACTTTACTAAATGGATTGAAGCTATCCCATGCAGACAGGCCAATGATTCTGTAATTATAGGGTTTTTAGAAACCAATATACTTTCAAGATTTGGCTGTCCAGAAAAAATTATCACAGATAATGCTGCTGCATTTAAGTCAAAGAAAATGATTAGTTTCTACAATAGATATCATATTACTTTAGGCCATTCAACAGCCTATTACCCCCAAGGTAATGGACTGGCAGAATCCTCCAATAAAAGCCTTATTAATATCATCAAAATGTTATTGGAAGAAAATAAAAAGAATTGGCATAAGAAACTTACCAATGCATTGTGGGCAGACAGACTTACAACTAAGAAATCAATTGGGACTAGTCCATATGAATTAGTTTATGGCATTGAAGTAAGATTCCCATCATCTTTAGGAATTCCTGTTATGAAGTTACTTCAGGAGGCTCAAGTGGAACCAAATGACATTCAGAGAAGAATTAACCAAACAACTCACTTGCAGCAAACCAGAGAAGAAGTGTATCAACGATCCCAAGTCTTGCAGGAAAAGTTAAAGAAAATGTTTAACAAAAGAACTAAAGCAGAAGATTTTCAACTAGGAGATAAAGTCCTAAGATGGGATTCCAGAAGAGAAGAAAAAGGGAAACATGGGAAATTTGATTTCTTATGGAAAGGGCCTTACATCATTCATGCCTTACAGGGGAACAACACATACTTTTTGAAGGATTTGGACAATTCAGAAGCTGAGGAAGGACCAGTCAATGGTCGAATGCTAAAACACTATTTTGATCCTATTTACTAGGATGTTCTGATTCTTTCTAATTTGTACATAATATATCCTTTTCTAATGCATCAGTTTTGATTGGATGGTGACTTCTTGGAGTTGAAGCCCGAAGTGAAGGCCCTAAGCTTCAAAAGTTTCACTATCATATATACAATAAAGCTACCAGAAAAAGGAGATTACATGTCCAGACTAAAGACATTTTTAAGGCATCTGACCTGTTGTTCTTGACTTTCCACAAGGAAAAGCCATCCCCAAGTGGAGCCAGTGTTAGACTCCTATACCAATAGGTGTCATTTTTCATGATTGTCTTGATTGAACTATGGAATATGTTCAAACCTTTTTCTTGAGCAAAGGTGTTCCATATTCTTGAAAAAACAAAAAATCAAAAAATTTTAAAAAAAGTAAAGAGGGTATACTCTAAAAGAAAAATCAAAGGGTAAGAAAAATAAATTGGTCAATAAAATGAAAGAAATGAACCCCAAGCAAAAAATAGACCAAGGAAAGTGTGCAAATCCAAATGCCACTACTATTTCATTTTTGTAATAAAGCAATTGTGTGCAGCTTGTCAAACTTTTGCCACAATTTATGAAGAGTCAAATTGTTTAAACTTGACTCATTCATGTTTCAATTTCATGTTGTAGAATAGAGAATAAATATCTGACCAAACAGTTTAATCTTGGCAGATAAGTAGATAGATAGAGTTAATAAAAGGTGCTCAACAGTTTAATCTGAGCCCTTGGATGTAATAAGGATAGAATTAGATAGATTTGCCATGTAAAAAGAAAAAAAGGTTGATAAGGGTTTGCAAGTCTAAATGCACCCTAATAAAGAAGAGAAAATGGTAGTGTCAAGTAGATAGGGTAGGTAGATGGTGTTGCAAAGTTTTATGTGATGAATGATGGTGCTGAATATGTTTAATCTTTTACCTTCATCACAAGTACTGAAGCAGAAAATGCATTGGAAAATTCACAGAAAGCAAAGTCAAAATCATTAACTTCCCACATCACTTTCTCCCTAAGATTTTTACTAATTTCCCCAAAGTGCTAAGGTATTTGGAGATTAAATGGGCTCAAGGCATTTCCTTGACTTTTGGAGGGACCGGACCCTCGGCCTAATGATCAAAAAGACCTAAGTACTTGAAGTTATTTATCATTATAATCATTCACTTTTAATCTTTTCCTAAGTAAAATTCTATTTTACTTAGGAAAATCATGCAAATTTCCATAACAATCCCTCAAAATTACTTGCTATTCTATGTTTAAGTGTTGAAATTGAGATGATGCAATTCACTTCAGAAATCTCCACTTTCCTAGTTGTGTAAAGTATTTTGAGTTTCCCTTGTCCCTTTGTCATATTAACATCTGATTTACCTATTAAATCCCTAGTGAAAAGACCTTATCCTATAGTGCATAACTCCTTTTTACATAAATATTCCAAAAACCCTTCTTATTATAAGTTTTGGCCAAAGTTATGTAATCCCCTTTGTTAAATAAAAACCCCCAATAAAAACCCTTTGGCTAAAAATACCCATATAAGTTATTTCCCTACATCTATGGTTGATAAATAACATTTATTTATTACCATATAATAAGAAATATCGGAAAAGGTTTAAACATATAGTTTTATATGTTTGAAAGAAAAAATAAATAAATCCGAAGTTTTAATTTAAACTAAAACTTCGAAAGTCCCCCGAAGCCTTCGTGACCCACCCACGTGGTATTTCA
Organism: Pinus albicaulis; assembly: GCA_034641835.2. NCBI lineage: Eukaryota > Viridiplantae > Streptophyta > Pinopsida > Pinales > Pinaceae > Pinus > Pinus albicaulis. The sequence goes on from CM076573.1 coordinate 724,188,526, forward strand.
TTTCCGCCTGACACCCTAACCTTAGTTAAAATTCCTCAACCCCGCCGCAACCCCGATTAAACAATGGGATTAATTAAATCACTAGGATTAATTAATAACCATCTTTTCTGCCTATCAAAAGCCTCCCGGGATGATTAATTAAACGATAATCATTTCAAAGACCCGTCGGGCCCGCACATTAAACCCCCGCCTACTCCACGTCCCCTCCACCGTCAGATCGCCCCCCCGAAGATCAACGGCCTACGATCATTCTGTTGGCCTTCTTGTGTCCGAAAGTTAATGAGCGGGGGCACGGTGGTTTTGGAATATTCCTCCAACCACGTGTCAGTTGATCAATGGAATCGTTGCCCCGCGCTGAATACCACCATCTCCCAAAGAGCGATGCGGAAATTACCACTTACCGCCCGGTCCCGGTGACGCGTCTTCCCGTACCGGATGATGTCATCCTCGAAAAAATCAAAATCCCCGTTGACTTGTAAATAAAACAAAAATCGTGTTTTTCTGTCATTTTCACTGCTGAAAACGACTGCGTCCTCCTCTGAAAATTTTGAAAATTCCGTTGTTTGAGACGCCGCCGACTAAATTGTCGAACGCCATTGCTAAACCAGTGCTCAAGCATCCATCCGCCATTGGCCAGTGCCTGTAAAATTCAAATTTCTCCATTAAACTGGTATTTATTCAAATTCCTGCTGAAACTCTTTGAAAAATCCACTTTCCTATGTTAAAATTCATGCCAGAATCTGAAAAAGGGTTAATGACAGTCTATTCGAGTTCCTGCAAGTAAAATCAAAGCTCCTAGAATCAAAATTGCGCCCGGTCTATGAAGAAAACCCAGAAACGTCCATTTTGAATACACAAGAACCAAAATGGAAGCTCCGGCAGCCCTGAATGTAACCCCATTGAATGCCCCTCACAGAGAGTTAGAATACTTACCATTAGTGGATAAAGACTTCCAAATTAAAGACTTAGGTTTCGATGAAAGTCCTCTTCGAAGTTATTGTCGCTGCAGAGAAGATTATTCGAAGGGTCTAGATGTCATTGGATTGTGGGAATCCAATTTCCCGAGATATCTTATCCCCTCAGTCTATGTTTTCCCAGAAATTATCCACTACTGTCACTCCAACTATGATTCGACTCAAAGGGCAGTGCTGTCTCCTGATCAGAGTATCATTTTCCCCATCACTCCTCAAGCTATCAATAAAATGCTCCATTTTGAACCTGATCAAGATCTTACTCATTTGTCCATGGAAGAACTACTGGAAAAGTCTACCCAACTGTCCCCAGAAAAATTAAAATGCATTTGCCAGACTTTTATGTTGCCTGAACATCAACCTAAGGGGCCTCCTCCCTTTGGTTTTGCTTACTTTAATAATTTAGGCAGACTCATCCTGAATATGATATCCTTTGTCATGGGTTTCAATACAAGTGAATATGTTGATGAAATAACCCTGGTGTTGTTGTCTATCTTTACCCCTGGGCAACCTCCTGCAGTAAAATATGACTTTGCATCCTTCATTTCCAGTAAAATCCATGACCAGTTCATGAGGCTAGATAATGAGAAAGTGTTTAAATATTCCTCAGTAATTTACCATCTCCTCATCTATTATCAATCAGAGAAGTTCCCTTTTCTTGTTAAAAAGCTTGATGCCAAGGGAAACCCTAGATCAGTTATTTTTTGGTCTGCCATAACTCATTCTTCCTATGATTCTCCCTATTCTTATGCTTATTTCATCGATATTTTTGTATATCCTGCAACTACCTTGTTGACAGGAATTCCCCCTCCAAGGCTCAGTAATGAGATTAAGAAGACTTTGCAGCTTTCAAGGACATATAAATTTGGGGACTGGTATTTATATCAAAATCATTCAGTGATCAGAATATATGGATGTGAATTGCATCCATTCAAATTGCCAAAATATGTGCCTATGAGACTTTTTGCCTTGGAATATTTTAGGCAAATGAATAATTCTGATATGATTCATTTTTGTAGTGTAAAAAAGAAAGCCCAACTCAGGATCAAAAGTCAATTAGGTCCCTTCATATGCAACTCTAGGGATGCCGAGCGAGAAGCAGAAGATATACTACAAAACCATTTCAAGTTCCAAAGGAGTTTCCGTTGGGTTCCTTATGATCCATTTGGTTTTATCTGTGATAAAATAATGAAGAACAAATCATCCCCATATATTCACCACAGGATTCCTGAAATAGAACAATATGCTAACCAAGATGAATGGGTGGAAGGAACACTAGTTGAGCAAGATAATGAAGAAGACAATAGAAACAAAATTATGAAAGATCTTGAGAAAGAGTTTGACCTATAATCTTTTGGTCAAGTGCAGGTACCTCACATTGGCACCTCTTCAGTAGGAAATATTTAATAGGGGTTACAGGAAGAGAGTCTATCAATTGCAGTAGAGTCTAAAGGTAAAGGGAAAGAACTTGAAATACAAGTCATTGAAACTTTCGTCATGGCAGAGAAACCTCAAACCTCCAGGGCACCAGATCAGACACAGGTTTCTCCTACTCAAGTAAATCATCCTGAAGTTTCAGAATTTCAAACTCCATCCAATATGGAAATAGGCAAGAAAAGACAGGCTCCAAATCCTACTCCTCCCAAAGAATCCTCAGAGCTACATCCAGCTAAAAAGCAGAAACCCGATCCACTTCCAGATGTGGAAATCATTGATGAGATGTTTGATGATGAAAGAGAAGATAGTCAACTAACTTGCACAGTTAGTGAAACACATACAGGCCACAAAGGAAAAGAATTGCAAAAACATTTGAGTACTGAAGTATCTTCTTTTAAGCCACCAAAAACAGATGCAGGTGATATCAAGAGAACTTTCATTAATATAAAAGAAAAGAATGATCCATTGAGAATGAAGGTTTATGATCAGTATCTAAAAATGGCCCCACACAATCAGGAAAGATTGATGTCAGCATTTGACATTCAACAAGGCAAAATGATGATGAGCCATTTCAAATCCAAAGTACCAAAGCCCATGACAGCATCTGATTATATTAGGACCAATTTTGAGGTCCTGGAAAAAGACATTCATCCCCTGGACCAGATAGAGTTGCATAGACAAACTGGGGAAATGATATACTCCACCCTTACTGATAAGGCCATCCCACTTTTTACAGATACACAGAGGCTGATGAAACATTGAGAAAACTTAAAAGAACCATAATAGCAGAAGATCAATGGTGGGAAGACTTATTGGACATTTTATGAAATTTATCTTCAGGTTGAGAATTTTATCTTTTTACTATCATGTAAAGGATAAATAATGAGCACAGATTAAAGAGTATCAGTTGGGCAGTTGAAAGAGTATCAGTAGAAACAAAGAGTATCAAACAAGCAAAGGAGTTACTCAAAGGGACAGCATCGAGCCCTATTATAGCACCTGCCTCTAGCACGTCCACAAAATAAGGGAACAACACACCAGCAATTACTTTTTGTTCTATCTATGAGACCATTTGTCTCCTTTTTATTGTAACTTATTCATTAGTCACCCTAGATTAGTGGCTAGGTTAGTGTGAGATATTTTCAATCATTTTTTGTATAAATAAACCCTCAAAGAGAGTATTGAGGGTGGATTCTACTACTTCGTTGTGACATTGATGTTTTTGGAATAAAAGTGTTTTGGAGAAATATATTTGTGGCTTGCTGGATGACAATTTGAAGCTCAGGACTTTTTGCAGGATTCATGTGTCGGACTGCAGTTCAATAAGTCTTTCTATCCTATGTTTTAAGTTTTATATCTGTTTATAATATCATTGTGTCCATTTCTGAATAATTGACATAAAAGAATAAATCAGAATTTACTTAATTGTACTCTGATTTCAGTTGTAATTATTCTTAATGTTTTCTTCTAAATTAGTTATAAGCAACGAATTCTTAAATGCTCTTGCTTCGCTAATTTAAACATTTTGATTACTATAGTAAAGAATTCTTCACTGCTCTTTATTTGTAATCATTTCATTTCTTTCTTTTGAACATGGTGAAAGATTCTTAACCGCCTTTCATCCCTTCAAACCCATTCCATCCACTTTAAATTTTAAGGATTGTTCTCTGTTTGGCTATCTTGCCCTGCAAAGCCATCTTGTGTGTAGAATAGAAATCCAGTAAAGCCATCCTTTGAATCCATAGCCCAATGGCCTGAAAATATTCAACCTTGCCCTTAGTTGGCGAATTCCACCGTTTTCAAACAAACTCTTGGATTTATAACTAGCCTAAAACTTTCTAAGAACAAAGATAAATTATAAAGAGAGAGCCCTCTCTGGATGCAGATTGGCTAGATTATGCATCTGAAGGTTGGTTTGTGGTTACCTCGGGTATACTTTCCTTTTCCACAACTTCAAGGAAAACCTGAGTGATAACAGGTCCTCCCACATTCTCTCTGGCATCTAGAAATAACCTGTCAGCCTTTGTGGTGTGCTTCCTTCCATCTCTGGTGGATGGATCTACATGAGTGATTTATACCACTCTTTGTTGCTCTGCTTGTGGCTTCTCCACATCCTAAGGTTCTTATTTTGAAGCCAATAGCTCCTCAACTACATCCAACTCAAGCTTCCTCTCAAGGGACAATCACATGGCTTTCTCTTCATAAAATTTCACATCTCTTCTAACCATTGTTATCTTGTGTGTTGGAAAGTACACTCGATAGTTTTGAGGTGTATTAGTGTACCCGAAAAATATTCCCATCTCTATTTTTGGCTCTATTTTCTTCCCGGAGTCTTTGGTTACATGGAAATAAACAGATGAACCAAAAAATTTAAAATATGACACATCTGGTATCTTACCTGAAAAAACTTCCTCTAGTGTACTCATCCCAAGTATCCAATGAGGAGTTATGTTCTGCACAAATATTGTTTTATTTCATGCTTCCATCCAGAGATGCAATGGTAGGCCTTGATCATGTAACATAGCTCATGTTGCTCCCACAATAGTTATGTTCTTTCTTTCTGCAACCCCATTTTGTTGTGGGTTATGAGGTGCTATCATTTTTCTTCGAATTCCTTCTGAGGCACAAGATTTCTTGAATTCGTTAGAGATATATTCTCCACCATTGTCGCTCCTCATAGCCTTCGGCTTCTTCCCTGTATCTTTCTCGACAAGTGCCTTGAACTCACAAAAAATTGAGAGTTTTTTATCTTTCTTCTGCATGAATAAAATCCAACACTTTCTTGAAAAATCATCAACAAAAATCACATAATACCTCTATTTTGTTGTGGAAGCTATCGAGAATGTTCCACGCACGTTTAAGTGAACTCTCTTAAATATCACCTTTGATCATCTTTCCTTATCGTGAAAGGTGGCCTTGGTATACTTCCCCAATTTACACCCTTTTCATGTATATCTCTGCACAAGTGTACCCTTTGGAAGTCCTGTAGAAATCTATTGCATAATCTTCAAAGAACCATGGTGTTGATGACCCAATCTCCTATGCCATAACTCATCGATATATTGGCTCTCCACCTTCTCTGCTTGCATGCTCTGTTAGCACTCTGTAAATCCCTTTAGGCTAAGGAAAGGGCCACAGAGGTAACAACAAGACTGCTTTGGACTAGAAAATGGTATTTTCTAGCCGGAGGGGGCTCCCTCACTCAAATATAAAGATAAAGACTCTAAAGCCTATAATTTCACAGAGACTAGATCTAGAGAAAACCTTTAAAATTTATTGAAAATTTGGTGAAAGATCTGGAATATCAATGCATGTGATCATAAATTTTAATAGCTCATCATACCATAGTATATTACAACCAATTACATATACAAACGCCTATCTAGTACATCCTTCGAATTGGAAATAATTGTAGTACAATGGGAAACAAACATATAACAAAATTCATCCACATGTAATAGAGAATGAGATTATTTTGTTATTACATCTCAATGACTAAGTGTTAAGAGGAAATAGAGAAGATAGAGGCATGACACATTTCATTTGCATATGAAAAAATAAGACACATATATACTAGAGCATGCATGATTAATTCTAGAAATTTTTTTCCATTATACCCTTAAAGAGAACTGAGAAAAGTAAATAAGATAAGAAATACACTAGGGAAAAACAGATTTGAAGTAATATACCATAAGTATCTCTCAAATGATCATTGGTAGAACTCTGCATTAATAATTTTATTATTGAAAATATAGATCACAATACACACAAGTAATTTTATGAACCATTCACCACAACAACCCACCCTTTCTGCCTTGTATTACATTGCATTAAATAAAATTATATCCACAAAAATCCCATGACCAAGTACAATGTATGTGTTATCCATTGCATGGATCGAACTAATCATAAAAAAAAACAACTCTTAAAAAGAATATTTTGTTTTTCTTAGTGAAAAAATATTTATAAAAAAAAAACTAATTTAACTTTATCATGTTATCATGTATAGTTAACACTATAATATATGGAAACATTATCCTGACATTGTATCCATGCTTTAGGAATAAAAAATGAGAAACAACAACCCATCTGTGTTGTGCAGCATGTCCTGTTGTCATGCATTTCCACGTGCTACAAGATAGTCGATCAGTGACTAGGTGATGAGTAGGTTTTTGATAAGGCAATGAACTCCTCCATTCTCCCCATGACATGTAGCATCCCTAACACATCATATTATATTGTGTACAACATATGCGCAACAAGATTTCAAAATCATGTTTACACTTCCTTTCTGGTGATCAGGAGATCAAGTGTTATGCTCAAAAATTAAAGTGCTCGAAACAGTTCCAAACCTAAGTGACCAAAAAGGTCTCGTCATTGCGATTCTAGCGCCGCGAATGGTTCCAAAAACCGATGTCGTGTGAGGAAGATATCACATTCTACTTGTTTTCCCAAATAGCAAAATTTTGTGACTGGATGCCCAGTCAGCATGCAGGTACAGTCAACAGGTATATTCCTGGAATATTTAGTGTTTCTCCCAGCCAACAGGATGGAACCATGTGGCATATTGTGGGCCATTGATCATTTATGGTACGGAGTTGTTTAATGACCATTGGATGGATTTTGAAGCATCATTGGATGAGCGACACGTGGCAAGCCCGCAGGCTTGCCACGTGTCGCTCATCCAATGATGCTTCAAAATCCATCCAATGGTCATTAAATAACTCCATACCATAAATGATCAATGGCCCACAATATGCCACATGGTTCTATCCTGTTGGTAAAAATTTTATGGAGTCTGGGGAAGTCGACCACCCGACCTCCTATCCACCAGCCAGCCCGCGCGCCATTGCGCCACCAGTAGTTCTTACCATGTATAGTGGGCCGCTTCATTTTAGGGTGTTAGAGTTCTGCATATGGGGGTTTGGTAGGCTAGCCCCCCTTCCATGTGTTGAAGTGCTGGAACCTTGACCTTTAACCCAACGGCTATCCAATAGTTCTTAAACTCGGTGGTAAATACATAAGGCTTGGTCACATGAAACATCATTGCAGCGTTGACGTTTAACCCAACAGCAAATGTTAACCGGGAAGCCACATAATCTGTTACTCCTGCTGTTAGGTGGGAGTGATCATATGTTGCGGTAGCATGTAACTTGCAATGACAGTTCGTTGGGCGACTACTTAAAACTTCAAGTCCAGCGGTTTCAATAGATGTGGACACATGTTAATCCTCACAGTTACGTTTAATGCGATGGTTAACGGAACCGTGCACTCCTGGTTCCAAGCCTTACGGAGGATTTACAAATGGTTAAAGGAGGAGTGGAAAGCCATTACATGCGTGGTGAATGGCATATACACAACGGTTAGTACAAACGGTTGGCGGAACCTTAACTCTGAGTTCCACTCCTCCACGGTGCGAAGTTAATAAACAGTTAGAACGAAGGTTACAGAGGGATCGGTATGTGACCACCACGCCTCCTAACCATTAATGTTAACCTTAATCATCCGACCATTTTGGAGTGCGCCCCTAAATTTTAGGGTTTTCCATCAATTTAACTTAACTTAACTGCCTGTCTCCACATTTAGTGGAGCTTTTCTAGTTGTCATTGGGGAAAATGCATTGGGAGGTCAATTTTGGTGAAACAAGAGTCCAACTAGACTAATTTGAGCATTCTGGAGCCATTGGTGCAGATAAAATGGCCATTAGAGGCATGTAAACATATTTAATTTACAATTTTTGGCATAATGACAAATAGGGACATGCCATTGGAAGTTGGACCAGCACATGTAACCTAGGAGGGGTGAAATGCTTCATCATGCCTACTATCTAAAACTTATGTGTGAATGTATTTCTCTATTATGCATTGTTGTTAAGTGTTTTTAAGGTTTATTTACATGCTTAAAGTTCACTAATTCATCTAATTTTCATGGTTAAAACTTTCATTCCTTAAGAAAACATATGGAGACAATTTTTACATGTTTATATTACTGAAAGGACACTTAGCATATCAGAACTAATACACTCCTTTCAGATCAAGTTCGTATCAGAGCTAGAGTTTTTATCTCTAGTGTTTTTATGTGCAAGGATTTGTCAATTTTTTGCAAGGGTTTTCATGCTTAACAGGCTCAAGCTTAAGAGAGGAGAAGGAAAATTGGTGGAAGAAAGAGGTTCTCAAAGTGAGACACAGCAAAGGAGGGCAAGATTGCCACATTCTCCACCACCTAGTTCACCTCCAAGAGAAGTAGAAGCAGCATCAAGCGTGCCTTCATGAGAAGAAGAAATCCATGAAGAGATGGATCCCAAAGAGGAAGAAAGAGTGTTCAGGAAAGCATTCCTTGACATGACTGACATGGTGAGAGTCCTTTCTCAAGAAAGGAATGAAAGGTTAGGGATCATCAGGAAGGCCACAATGATGAAGATAAATCAAAGAAGGGCAATGGAGGAAATGGAGGCAGTGGAAAGTCACCATCCTCACCCTCGTCTTCATCTTCATCATCCTCTACTTCATCTTCAGTACATCAGCCATACAAGTCAAAGAACATGGGTAAAATTCCTTTTCTAAAATTTGATGTTAAGTTTGAATTGCTAATGTTTGATGGTGAAATTAATGCAGAAAAGCTAGATAATTGGATTAGGCAATTAGAGGTCCATTTGATAATTCAAAATTTTCATGATGATGACACCAAAATCCAACTAGCTTCATTGAGAATGGAAGGTGCAGCACTTGTTTGGTTGGAATCCAAGACAAAGGAGGAGATAAAGAAATATGGTAAGATTATTTTATAATGGATTGATTTCATTTCTACAATAAAACAACAGTTTTATCCATTAGCTGACATGCACAAAGCCATAATGGACTAGAAAAATTTTAAACAATTGAAAGGACAGAATGTACAAGTGTATACTCAAGAATTTAGGAGAAGAGCTCTTTTATTAGGAGTAGATTTTCATATCCAAGACACTTTTCTCAAGTATATAGGAGGCTTACATACCTACCTAAGATATACAATCCTCATGTTTAACCCTACAAGCCTAGATGAGGTTTGTGTTCAAGCCACACATTTAGAGGCAAGGGGAAAACAAAACTTAGATGAGAATGGGGAAAATGAGTTTAAAGGCAAATGGAAGAAAAAGAGAAATGAAAATACTAGAAAAAAGAAGGGAAAATTATCTTGCAAACATTGTTCTAAAATTATCCATGATGAAGACCATTGTTGGAAACTTCATCTAGAGTTGAAACCAGAAAGTTTGAATGCCAAAGAGAAAGCCAAAGAGAAAGGAAAAACTGTTGCAATAGTTGAAAAAGACCTAGGGTCATATTCAGGAGATGAAACAAAAATCATAGCTATGGGACTATAGAACTTGAAAGGGAAAGAAATTTAAACAAAACCCAGTACTAGTACTTCAAACTGTCACATACAAGCTCCAAATGAAGAAAAGAGAATTGAATTATTTCATGTGAGGGTCATTTCCAAACATACTAAGGTTGACACATTGTTTGATAGTGGGTCACAAAAAAAATTAATCTCTGAAGACTTGGTCAAGAAACTTAATCTTGAGACCATTCCACATCTAAAACCATATCCACTTGGTTGGATTTGTAAGGATGCAAATTTACTGGTTTCAAAGAAGTGCATGTTGCGCTTTGCAATAACAGCACATTACATTGACACAGTTGAATTAGATGTTGTTTTGCTTGATATAACAGGTATGGTGTTGGGTAGTCCTTACTTGTATGATAGGAAAGAAATCCTCCATCGTCATGAGAAAAAATACCATTTATTCAAAGATGGCAAGGAGTACATTGTGAGAGCTCATCGCAAAAAATATTTAGTTAATGCAGGGCAGATGAAGAGGCTCTTCAATGCAAGCCAAAACTTGACATTGATGATGATTAAACAAAGAGAATTTTTTCATAATTTTTTTCAAACAAATGTTGATGTATGTAATGAGTTGTTTCAGTTTGAAAGCAGGTTGTCTTTGAAAGAAGATGACAAGCAGTTGCAGCCCACGACATTGGTGTTGAACGGTGCTGAAAACAAAGTGTCAGTGCAAGAAGTTGCAAAGGTCAAAGAGAGGGAAAAGCAACTTAGAAAAGAAGGCACAGGATTCAGAAATTTTCATTGCCGATTTTAGAAAGGCATGGTACAATGGCAAAGAAACTTGGTCAGGAATCGACACAAGTTCAAGGCAAATTTAGCAAAAATCGCCATAAGGACAGGATGCAAGGTGAGAGTAATTCCAAGTTTCCTTTGATTATAGACCAATGTAGAAGCAAAATTTTTACTACAAATTTAGGTTGCTATTATGAAAGTTCAGTAAATGTGCAGCATGACAATGTCAAAAACAGCAATGGTTGGTCAATGGAATCAAGGAAAAATTTGTTGTTTCATGAAAAGCTTCAATTAATGAAATTAGGGAAATTTCAGTGGATAAATATTGGAAGAGTGGGGACACAAACTCCTCATCTTCATGTTCAGTAGTCCAAAGAGATTTTGGGGTCCAAAAGCTTCCCAGTGGGGAGGTGTGATTAGGAGATCAAGTGTTATGCTCAAAAATGAAAGTGCTCGAAACACGTTCGAACCTGAGCGACCGGAAAGATCTCGTGGTTTCGATTCCGGCGCAGTGAACGGTTCGAAAAATGGATGTCGTATGAGGAAGATATTGCATTCTGTTCTTTTTCCCAAACAACAAAATTTTGCAACTGGATGCCCAGTCAACATGCAGGTACAGTCAGCAAGTATATTCCTGGAATATTATGTTTTTCTCCCAGCCAACAGGATGGCACCACGTGGCATATTGTGGGACATTGATCGTTTATGGTGCGGATTTGTTTAATGACCGTTAGATGGATTTTGAAGCATCGTTGGATGAGAAACACATGGCAAGCCTGCAAGCCGCCATGTGTCCTCAGATTTCTGTGGTAAAATTTTTATGGAGTCCGCGGAAGTCGACCAACCGACCCCCTATCCGCCAACCAGCCCACGCACCATTGCGCCATCAGTAGTTCTTACCATGTATAGTGGGCCGCTTCATTTTATGGTGTTAGAGTTTTGCATATGGAGGTTTGGGAGGCCAACCCCCCTTCCATGCGTCCAAGCGCTGGAACCTTGACCTTTAATCCAACGGCTATCCAATAGTTCTTAAACCCGGCGGTAAATACAGAAGGCTTGGTCACATGAAACATCATTGCAGCATCGACGTTAAACCCGACATCAAATTTTAACTGGGTAGCCATTTAGTCTGTTACTCTAGCAGTCAGGTGGGAGTGATCACATGTTTTGGTAGCATGTACTTGCAGTGACGGTTCGTTGGGCGGCTACAGCAAACTTCAAGTCCGACAATTTCAATAGACGTGGACACATGTTATTTCGCGCAGTTAAGTTTAATGCGACGGATAACGAAACCGTGCACTCCTGGTTCCAAGCATTATGGTGGATTTACAAATGGTTAAAGGTGGAGTGGGAAGCCATTACATGCATGGTGAACATCATATACACAACGGTTAGTACAAACGGTTGGAGGAACCTTAACTCTGAGTTCCAATCCTCCACGATGTGAACTTAATAAACAGTTAGAACGGAGGTTATGGTGGGGTCGGTATGTGACCACCCCACCTCCTAACCATTAATTTTAACCTTAACCATCCGACCATTTTGGAGCACGCCCCTAAATTTTAGGTTTTTCTATCAATTTAACTTAACTTAACTTCCTGTCTCCACATTTAGTGGAGCTTTTCTAGCTGTCATTGGGGAAAAGGCATTGGGAGGTCAATTTTCGACCAATTTTGGTGAAACAAGAGTCTACCTAGATTAATTTGAGCATTCTGGAGCCATTGGTGCAGAGAAAATAGCCATTAGAGGCCTGTAACATATGTAATTTACAATTTTGAGCATAATTACAAAGAGGGAAATGCCATTGGGAGCTAGACCAGCAAATGTAGCCCAGGAGGCGTGAACTGCTTCATCATCCCTACTATGTAAAAATTATGTGTGAATTTTTTTCTCTGTTATGCACTTTTGTTCAGTGTTTTTAAGGCTTATTTACATGCTTAAAGTTCACTAATTCATCTCATTTTCATGGTTAAAACTCTCATTCCTTAAGTAAACATATGGAGACAATTTGTACATGTTTATATTACTGAAAGGACACTTAGCACAACATAACTAATACACTCCTTTTAGATCATCCAACCTTGAGTCAAAAAACTGATTAAAACTAGTCAAGTAAAAACTCTGTTATGCACCAGCAACCTTCAACATGCAAAATATCCATGAATTTCCACAATCCAAAATATAATTCCAACATTTTTTTTATAATTCTACCAATAGAAACTATGAAAATGGGCCTAGAAGAGACACTTGTAGCTCCCAAATGGTAGCACTTGTGTACAATCTAAAGGACTTTATTGTATATTTGCGTGTTTTGAAAATAAACCTCTCTCAGGTTCTTCAAATTCTTCCCCAGCTTCTCAGAAACTACTCTGCAAAACAATGACTTAAAAAGGAAATTTCACAGTCCGAAAAATAGGCCTTGAAGATGCGTTTGAAACTCCTGATATATCACACCTGGAAAAACCTAGAGGTTATTGTGCTTTGGTCCATGCTTGAGAAAAACCTCTTCCATTTTTCCAAAATTCACCTCCATTTGATCGAAAACTACGTTTCAAAATGATGTCTAAAATAGAGTATTTCACGCAGCGAATAGGTTGGGTAACAGGGTTTTGTAACGATGGCTCTACAATGGTTGTAACTTTTTTATTTGTCACTATATTTGATGTGTATCATTCTGATATCTTCGAACTTGATGATTTACCAACCCAAACTCAACATGAAGATATTGTGCAGTGATTATGGCAATCATTTCTTTTTTATTTGAATTACACCGATTTGTCTTATATTGTGATGTCATGAAGCGCACCATTTAGAATGCTATGATCATTAGTGCATGGGAAATTATTAGAACGCTAGGGTGGATACATTATTTAGATAGTGGGGGGATATAGGTTATCTCATGCATAAGGGGTAATTTTGGTCTCTTAGGGAAATACATTTAGGATGGGATTGGGGGAGGGGGGAAGGTGGAATGAAAGTCATGTGACTAATGGATAGGTGATAAGAAATGGAATTATTCAATGAATAATGGGAAATTAGTTTATGGAATTAGGGAAGCAAGGGTAGATTAGAGGAGGGAATAAGAAGTAGGATATTCTTAAAAGACCATATTCCTTGAGCACCAGAATTTTGACTGTAATGAACTTAAGTGAACAATTTCTAATAGACATATACCCCTTGACTTGACTATTCAAATTTGCAAAACCATGACTCCCAATGATTCAAAATTGTTTCATTCTTTGACTGAGCTACTTAATGAAAAAAATCATGACGATGTTGGACAATGACCTTCGAACTTATGACAGCGGCAGTGGTCATAGGTTCGACTTATTTTAAAACCGAAAATTAAAAAATGAGAAACATTCAAAAATGCAAACTACTGACCCTAACATTGGCTTCAATGGGGATGGAAACCTCCTAGCGATGTGCCAAGAAAAAAAAAACCGCAGACTAGTCGCATATCCATTGGGCAATGGATTTAACATAAAAACTGAGACTGAATGACTGACTACCTAACATTTATTCAAAATCACTATACAAACCAAACTGAAAGCTTCAAAGAAAATTTGACAACATATCAAAGTTTTAGGGCCTTCTCCTCAAGCTTCAAACTCCAATGATGAGTTTTCCACACCTGTCGGAAGTATATACATTAGGTAATATATTCTCTCCAAGGTAACCAATCAAGCAAATGGTTACTTGACTAAATGTTGCTCACATTTCCCTTGAGAAGATAGAAGAAAAAAAAGAGTAGCAACTCAAAATTTAATTGATGCTGAGAACCAAAATCCATAAATAGCACATCTTTCCACATATCTTGCAACAAACTTGCCATGGGAAGACAATCCTTTTCTTTCAATGATTCCAAGAGGCAAGCAAAAGGATCTTCGAAAACATAATTTGTTACCTTCACTTGAGCACTTTGTTCATCATTTTTTTTCCATTTTCAATAGAAGGAACCACAACAATAATGTCTGCAGTGAGAGGATACAAAACAACCTGCTCTTCTTCAGTGAAATATTTTCCTTCTGAACCTTCCTTTATGAAGTTCTCTTTTTCAAACGGATCTAGAACAACCCCTTCCTCTTCATTGCTCTCCTCTTCTTTATAAGGTTCAGGATGCTAAATATTGTGAAATTTTCGAAACAGAAACCCTATTGCAGTATTCTTGATCTACTTTGACTACTTGTTTGATGAATTAACAAGTTATTAATTTGAAGTATTTATAAAAACATTAAATCAAATGAAAACTACAACCTACACATATACATATAATTTACTGCACAACACGCACAAGCGACAAAATTACACACAGATTTTTCGGACAAATGTCCCCGGAAAAACCCAATACGGAAAAACTAGTGCAGCAGCTCTAGAGGGTTTTATTATTATGCAGAATATGAAAAAAGTTATATAGGCACCAAAAACAATCTGCCCTACAGAGAAATTACATGGCAGTTTTACCTTTCACTCAAATACATAAAATATTGTTGATCCAACCATCTCCGAGGAATTACGAATTCGAGCCCTTTCTAGTCCACTGGAACCCTCAGCGTTGCCTCTACAACCCCTACTGGCCAACATACCCATTGTGTCACCCTGACTGGTGTTGCGCTGCCCTGGTTGGGCCTGTATCACCCTGGTTGGTGTTGGGCTGCACTGGTTTGGTTTGCATGACTGTGGCTGGGCTTACGCAGCCTCTGCGCAATCTTCTACATGGTGTTGGCTGGATTGCATCCCTCTGGCTGGCCTCTGCGCTTCTTGGTACAAGTTGCCTCTCTGTTGTTGTATTTATTCTCGGCCTCAGATCAGATCATCCCTTGCTCATCTCTGCCCCTCACTGCACTGCAAACTCACTTTAAATTCCTCAACGAACCTCGCCCCAAAAAATTGACTTAGCTTTAGTTATCTACAATGTGTGTGTGTCCTCCAACTGACCCCAAGCCTTTCCTTTATACTTTTCTCGTTGGAAAACCAACGGTCGTGATCTAATCTCTTATTGACGGCTGAGATTAAAAGAAATCTTGATCCACGTCACTTAGAACATTTCATCACATGTTTAATTTAATTCACTTTATTTTTTTAATTTCCCTAACTTAAACTTAGGGTCCCCATTAAAAAATTTAATTATTTGAATAACCATTACACCAGATGAAATTTCTCCAAACATTTTCTGGGTCTTGGAGATCTCGTGTGTCTTAGCCCCTCCACAAAGTTTCGAAGCTAGAGCACACCCGATGCTACCCCAAAATCTCAACAAATATATGGGTCAAGTTCATTAAGGCAAACTTGTTGCATCACTTTATCATCCTCTAGCTGATCACTTTCAGCTTCAGCTACATAAATTGTTGCTTGTTGGAAACCTACCGGAATATCATGGTAACAAACTTCTTCTACTTCTATTTACTCCTCAGTAAAAGGCAACTCCATATAAGCTTCTTCAATTTCATCAATCATTATATCATGATCATAGATGTCAATTTTCATGAGCTGAAAAGATCATGTAATTTTCCACAAAATGTTTCTATCAACACTATATAAGGATAAGTTTGTTTAAAATTTGTACAAAATGCTGAATAGAAATCCGTCAGAGAACAAATACTTGCAGCTAGAAAACCTTAATACCATGATCTGGCTTCATCCTCTAAGGTTGCCATAAATATTTTCATCAATGAATCCTCGTGAAACTTAACTTCAAGTCTATGTACATGCATGTGGAATTTAATTAAATGTAGAGCAACATCTTCTCCCTTTTGATCTCTGAACATGGGGAGATAGGTTGACCAATCAACACGGGGCATCAAATTCGAAAAGCCAGGAATATGATATTTTTCCATGGGAGCATACCTGACATTCGTTCTGGCACCCATATTGAAAACAATCACCACTAATTCTGAAAACTACTGACCTTTAACCAATGAAGTCACGTGAAAGTTTGATATTCTAGAGCCTTTGAATTTCGGACTTTCCATGTGAATGATTTAGACTTCATATGTCTAATTTTTGTCCACCATCAGCAACCATATATAGGTCGTTGTATTTTACACCCTGGGAAAATGTGACGTTTCACTCCCCAGTAATGGCGCAAATATGTTAGCACTCTGTAAATCCCTTTAGGCTAAGGAAAGGGCCAAAGAGGTAACCACAAGACCGCTTTGGACTATAAAATGGCCTTTTCTAAGCGAAGGGGGCTTTATCACTCAAATCTAAAGATAAAGACTCTAAAGCCCATAATTCCACAGAGACCAAATTTGGAGGAAACTTTTAAATTTTATTGGAAATTTGGTGAAGTATCTTGAATATCAATGTTACTAGCTCATTGATCTAAAATTGATTGCTAGTTATTGTTGTGCTAGTATCATTTCCAGATATAAATTTCTCTTTGCTTTGGTTTGCTTATTCATCAAGAGTTTGTCCATGAGCATGTGATTGTCAATTCAATTTACTTGGTGAAGTTTAGTGTTTGTCATAAACTTAAAAAAATAATTTTAAATGACTAAACAACAGAAAATATAAACACAACAAACACACATAACAGAGCTCAATACAGAATTTTTTAGAAGGAGTTCACCCCTCCTGGGCTACATCTCCTTGGTCCAACTTCATAGTTTGGTCCTTTGTATGAGCTTCAAGTGTGATAAAATTGTTGTTACAAGATTCAAATGTTATTGGAACCTATTTCAATGAGTTTAAAACATAAAAATCTACTAGAAATGACTATTTTTTTGCTCAATTTGGATTCTGGATGCTCTGGAAATGCCTCCAACACCTAGTGGCCCTAGGCTTCAAAAATCTTCAAATGCACAAAAAAACCTGTAGATGACCTCTTCCACCTCTGAAACCTGCTTCATTGAGTTCCCAGCATGTCAATTAGCCAATAATGCCTCTTTCTGAACTTTGTTTGGGTGAAAATTGCCTCATTTATGGTAAAAACTATATTTCCCCCCATTTCTCCACTATTTCTGGAAGACTGCCAGTTAGGAGTGCTAAAAATAGCAAGTCTGCGAAGTATAGCGCACTCTACTAAAATTCTGCCAAACTAATCGCACTTAGATTAAGGATAAGTGTGAATTAAACATAAGATAAGCGCTTCTTAACGATAAGCACACCTAGCGCAAATGACATTTTAAATTTGGATTAGTGATAATTAACCGCGGATTAGTGGTAGCACTCCTCCGGACCCACTACTGAACGATTAAGTAATATTTGGCGGCATATCCTTTCAAAAATGTGCTCCATGGCATAACTATTAACATGGTGGCTTGTGGGGTGAAGGTCCTGGTTTCAAAACTCGACCCTGCTCCCCATACCAACCTTTTGCGCATATATAATATGTAACAGACTTGGCATAAACATTTTGCCACCGTGACTATGGTTCGAACTTGGCACAAACATTCTGCCACTTGCTTTTGTATTAATTAAATTCCAATGAACCTTACATATAACTCTGCGGACTTTGGTATTAAATTGGAGTTTGATTCATATATGTAACGGACTTGCCATAAACATTCTGCCACCATGACTACGGTTCGGACTTCGCATAACCATTCTCCCACCGGCTTTTGTATTAATTAAATTCCAGTGAACGTTGCATATATCTCCATATACTTTGGTATTAAATTGGAGTTTGATACATATGTGGATTTGGTAATTTAAAATATAATTTAATTATTTTAAATTATATATATATATATATATATATTATTTAATATAAAAATATAAAAAAATACAATTCCACCTTAGAATCATTAGGAAATTTCCCCCCACATAGACCAAACTGGTGAATTAGAACATGCCAGTTGTCACAGCCTCATTGGCAGAAATTTGAAAAATGTTCCTGAAGATTCATTTTTTTTCACTGGGTTGCCATGTCAACAACCTGTCACCAAATAAAAATCACAAGGAGATAGAACTGTTTTTTTTCCTGCTAGGTTGCGCTGCTACTGCGCTTGCGCCTGCGCTGTTGCGCCTGCGCCTTCAGCCCCTGCTCTTCATATTTCTCTGCTATGCATGGCCCCTCTGGAATCCTCCTCGGAGGCAGCCGCTGCTCAGCTTGCCTTCTCAGCTCTTGTTAACTCTCTACCGCCTCAGCGTCCTCGCCCAGCGATCTCCAAGTTTGTGAAGAAACTCGACGGTCTGCAGGAAGTCACTCTTCCACCATCTTTACCTCGCATGGCTGCTCTCTCCCTTGCTGAAAAGGGACTTATTGGAAAATTTACTGGGCTTTGGCCCTCTCCGAAGACGGTGAAATGATGGATCGAGCGAAACTGGTCTAATAAAATTAATGGCAAAATCTCAATCCGCTTTTGTGGGAAAGGGTATTTTACTTTTCATTTTGAATCCAAAGAAGACAAAGATTTGATCTTCAGAAACGGCCCTTACTTCATGGATACCAGAGGTTTGTACCTCAACAAATGGATGCCAGAATTTGACCCTCAGCTGGTTGTTCCCAGCGCGGTTCCGGTGTGGGTTCGTCTTCCTCACCTCCCCCTAAACTGCTAGGGAGATCAATCTGTCCAAGCCATTGGGAATGTTGTTGGAAAATTTATTGATCGAAGTGAACCAAGGGACAACATGCAAGCCTGTGCCAGGATCTGCGTCGAGGTAGATCTTGGCAAGGGTATTCCGGAGGCCATCAAGCTCAAAGTGGATGACTGGACTCATATACAGCAGCTGGATTATGAGCAGATTCCGTTCAAATGTAAGGTATGTCACGAATATTGCCACTTTGCAAATCATTACTCTAAAATAATTGATGTTGAAAACTCTGCTCAAGATGCTCAATGGGAAACAGTTAAATAAAATAAGACTCTCTCGAACTCTAAGGCAAACCCCTCTACTGCTCCTCCCAATACTAATCCCCTTGCCTCCTCCTCCCCCACTTCCCAGGATCCCCCCCTCCACCTATCTGTTCCCCCAGTTTCTCCTTCTCCCCCTCCCAATACTGCCCTAGAATCTTCCAATCCTTTTTCCTCCATCTCTCCTCCCGATGATGACCCTTCCCTTATCATCCCTCTCACCCAGCCTGAAAACCCTCATGCCTCCCCTATCCTTCCGGATCCTCCTTCTTTCTCCCAAGACCCCCCTTCCTTTCGAACAACTAGGAACTCTTCGAAGGATCATGGAGAAAATATTGAGTCACATAAAAACAAGGCCCAGGAAGGAAATCTACAAAACAGAAAGAGATGAAAATGCTCAAAAGGATATAGCAATGGGCACTCAAATCCCATAGAAACCTACATACTGGGGTAGAGTAGCAAGGAGGCTCATAAGGAACATGGAGGGCGAGCAACCCTTCGGACCAATTCCCCTCAATGATGAAAGTCCTTTCTTGGAAAAGCAGGGGATTAGGGCACCCCTCCAAAATAGTTTCCCTCAGAGATCTGATAAGTCATGAGAAGCTAGAAATCCTTCTCTTGCAAGAAACTAAGTAAGGAAGATCAGAAATGAAGGAAACAATTGATAAGCTAAAGCAGTATGAAGGCCTCCGCTTCGAATCTAGAGGTGCTTCTGGTGGTCTTGTCACCCTCTGGAATCATAGTATTTGGAATCATTAAGACAACACAATCAATCAGAATTGGGTCAAAATTACCTTAGAGAACTGCATAAATAGCAAAATAATCACCATTTACAATGTTTATGCCCCAATTCATTATAGAGATAAATAACAGTGCTGGAATTCCATCAAGTCAGATATTGACGAAGAGGAAAGCAGTAATATTTTAATTTGAGGATATTTCAATATTATCCTCCACGCCAATGAGAAGAGAGGAGGATGTTTCAATCAATACCCTTTTAAAACACAGCTTGAAGGCATAATGCAGAAGCATGATTTGGTGGATATAGCACCTAAAAACCGCAGATTCACTTGGAGCAATCGAAGATTAGGGAGGGGAAAAATCATGGAGAGGCTAGACAGAATTCTTGTTGATGTCTCCTTCCTTTCATCCTTCTCTACAGCCTCTGCCTGTGTTCTTCCCTTTTCTTCTTCAGACCACTATCCTATCACCCTCACCCTTGAAGATCAACACTCTCTGGGGCCCATCCCTTTCAAATACAGTCCTCTATGGAACAATATACCTGAAGCAAATCAGATTGTCTGCAATACTTGGCTCCAACACATTGAAGGCTCCCCAGCCTTCATATGGGAAAATAAATTGAATAAAATAAAGATAGCTCTGAAAGAGTGGGCAAAATTCCAATATAAAGAACTAGAGAAGATCCAATCTGACATAAAGTGCAGCTTGGAAGGTGTCCACAACAAAATTGAAGCAGATGGGCTTATTCAATAGCATCGTGATCTTAAAAGAGATCTCTACTGCCAGCTCTATCGTGCCAATAGAGAGGAGGAGAAAAAATGGTGCATAAAATCAAGGCAGATTTGGCTGCAGGAAGGTGACAAGAACTCTACCTTTTTTCACAAATACGCCACTGTTAGGAAAACAAAGAACAATATCACTTCCATTATAGATGCAGAAGGACATCTCCAAACCGATCAAGAAACAATTAAAAAAGCCACCACTGAGCATTTTCATGATCTTCTTACTGAGACGACAGGCATTGATGACTATTCTGACTTCCTCCAGCATCTTCCCATCACGATCAATGAGGAAATAAATAATATGCTCAACAGAAAAATTGAAGAAGAGGAGATCCAAAGTGCAATCTGGACCCTGCATCTGGACAAAGCACCAAGTCCAAATCTTTTTTCTATTAGTTTCTTCAGGGAATATTTGGACACAATTAAAAAAGATCTAGTCAAAATGATACAATGGACTCAGCGCAAGAGAAAAATCGGAGACTACACCAATGCCACCCACCTCACCCTCATTCCCAAAGAAAATTGTCCCTCATCCTTCTCTACATTTCGGCCTATTTCTCTTTGTAACTCCTCTTATAAGATTTTGACCAAAATTCTTTCCATGCACCTTAAACTGCATCTTCATAACCTCATCTCTAAAAATCAAGGAGGCTTCATGTCTAACAGAAAAATAAGCGATTCCATCCTCCTTGTCCAAGAGGCAATACACTCTAGCATCTCTCGAAAAGAAAAAGGCTTCATTTTAAAGCTTGATCTTTCCAATGCTTTTGACAGGGTTAGGCATTCCTTTCTCCATGATGTCCTTAAAAAAATGGGGTTTGACCCAATCTTTCTTGATCTTGTTAAAGCTTTCATTTCTGGCCCTTGGATATCTCCCCTCGTCAATGGCAGACTAGCCCCCTCATTTCAATCCTCACGAGGTTTAAGACAAGGTTGTCCTCTATCTCCTTATCTATTCATTTTGATGGTTGAATCCTTCAACAAGGCTTTGGACCAAAAGCGTCGGGTGGGGCTTATCACTGGCATCAAATTTGGCAACGGAGTTAAAACTATGAACCATTCTCAATTTGCAAACGATACTCTTCTTATGGGAGGAGCCTCCAAGATCATAGCCTAGTGATTTAAAAAAATCTTGGACAAATTCATGAGCTACTCCGGAGGTATGATTAATCATCTTAAAAGTTGTATCTATGGTTGGAATGCTTCTGCTCAAACTATTCACAGCATTGCTAACATATTTGGGGTCCCTTGCAAATTGGACTGGGGGAATTTTTCTTATCTGGGTATGCCTGTGAGTATTGGTTCCTTGAAGTCAGAAGTATGGAACATTACCATCAACAAAATGAAAAGGAAAGTGCAACAATGGGGTTCTTCGTGGCTTAATCCTGCAGGGCGCCTTATCCTCCTCAAATCTGGTCTCTCTTCTTTGCCTTTATATCAATTCACCCTTCTTCAGGCCCTTGCCATCTTCCATCATAAAATGGAAGCCATCATTTGACACTTCCTATGGCAAGGGGGGAAAAGTGACAAAAGGAAATACAACCTCATAAATTGGAGACAGGTCATTCAAGATCAGGAACATGGTGGATTGGGAGTCCGATCTCCAAAACTCCTAAATGTTGCCTTCGTAGGTAAGATTGTTTGGAGACTCATCAGTGGTAAGCCGGCTTGGTGGAAGAGTGTCTTGGAAATTAAATATCTCAATACTACCAGGCATCATCTTCTTGACCAAGATATCCCCAACAGATCTTGCTCCAAAATTTGGGGGCTATAAAAAAAAGCAATTCCATTATTAGCTCAAAACGTTTCCAAAGTACCCATGGGTGGTAACAACATTAGCATTAGGAAGGATCGAATTATGGGACAGCTCCCCATTAACAACAAACCTGGAACTCACCAAATTTTATCTTTCTTCAGTAACATGGGCCTACATTATTTGAACCAGATCTCTAATTGGGACGCTCAATCTCTGCTCTGGACTGGGTGGCACTTCCCAGAAGTCCCTGCTCATCTAGATGCAGATCTCGGAGCCCTTCAAGCTCATCTCCATGGTATTTCTCCTATTAAAAAAGACAGTGAGGATGAATTCCATTGGGATCCTTCTGGGTCAACTTACACTATTAAAGTTGCATATCAATACCTCTGCAATAATGACTATCCCATGCTTATATGGTAAAACTGGAAGGCAACTTGGAGATCCAAGGCCCTCCCCAAGATCAAATTCTTTATATGGACTTTGTTAAAAGGGAAAATATTAACCTCTGACAATCTAAAAAAATGAGGCGTGATTGGACCCTCAAGATGCCCAAATTGTCAAGCAGCAGAAGAAACTATTCAGCATCTCTTTATTGAATGTCCCTTTGCCTCTCACTATTGGAAGGAGCTCATTCCAAATTTCCAACCTTCATGGGATTCACATAGCACCATTTTTGAAGCCTTGCATTCTTGGGGAAGAAGTTATCCTTGGAAACTAAAGAAGAACAGCATAGCCAAAATAGTTTGGGACGCCCTTCCCAATTCAACTCTTTGGAATATATGGCTGGCCCAGAATTGAAAGGTCTTTAAAGATAAAGAACCCTCCTTTAGAAAGCTATGTAGCAAATCTCGGAGCCTCGCACTCGAAGCAATTTCAGTCAAGAGTAAAAAAAATTGATTATAAAGACCTCTATGTGGAAGAACAAAATTTTATTGGCTATCTTCTGGACAAAAACAATAGCATCAATAGTAGTAGCACCATAACTAATCAACTGCACAAATCTAATAACAGTTGGAAAATTCGACTGAATGAGGAGTTAGTCATTTGGTTAAAAAGTTGTAACATACCTTCCCTATTCTTTGATGGGGCTTCTAAGTCCAATCCGGGAGTGGCTGGGGCTGGAGGTATCATCCGTACTGAAGTTGGTGTTATTGTTTCAACCTATGAATGGGGACTAGGTTCTCTTTCTAACAATAGGGCGGAAGCTCTCGCCTTGCTTCAAGGTATAATCCAATTGAAAAAGCTTGGCATAATAAATTCCATGATCTTTGGAGATTCGGCTATTATTATCAGTATGATGATTCACAATCACTCAGAATCTAATGTGGCGCTCCGTCAAACCACCAGTAGGTACCAATCTCTTGTTTTTATGATGAAGGAGATAAGCTTCTTCCACATTCTCCGCAACCTCAATAAGGAGGCGGATCTCCGTGCCAACAGAGCATGTACTAGAACTATAGGATGTACTTTCTACAATGATCTCGAATATCAAGCTCATCTACCATTAATCTGCACAAATCTCTTCTAATATATCCTACAGGGGATTCTGTCCTCTATGGAATATTTTGCACAATCACCCTCACCCTCCTTGTGACTCTTTCCTTGCTTTGTCCCGCCTTTTTATGCTCGGTCCTCCCTATTTATTAGGCCAACCTCCCTCCTTGGAAATCACCCTTCTCTCCCCCTTTGCGTTGTCCCTCTGTGGAGTTTCAGATCTGCATTTCCCTTTGCTATCCCAGGCGCTCTTTTTTGGAAATCTACCTTGACCACAGCTTGCTTTCCTCAGCATCGGCCCTTTTATTTTGTATCAATGACTCTCTTTCAATTTTCGCTTACCTCATTTTTGAGCTCTGTATCCTGAAGCAGCATACTGTTCATCCTTGGCTCCGGTTGCAGTGTTTAAATACTAAAGATTTGCATTTTATCTCCAGAATGGCATGTAGTGAGTACTGCCTGCATTGTGCAGACCTCCAAGATGAGCTTGAACAGATTTGAGCCCATCAGAAGATCCTGGACACTAAACTACAAACTCAAGCTAAGATGGCTGACGAGAAGCATGAATTTGATCTTAACTTCTTCCTCCACAGGGTCTCCTCGCTCCAGGAACAGTTCAACGAGCTTTCAAATAGATGCGGTCATGTAGAAGAATCAATTAAAACCTGAAATATATGTTGGATAAGAATAGTGCTCCAAGTTCCAGCTCTACAAATCTGAGAAATGTGGGCGCTGAAGCCAATCCTGAAGACTCCACCACTCGCCAGATCAGCCATATAAATATATATTAAGCATATCATGAAAATTCTCCTTAATTCTGTTCCAATTTGTTCGTATTTATGCAATCTCTGTTTTTCAGATATTTAGGAAAGCTAGAAGCAAAAGGGTTGTAGTTGTTTGTTGTTGCCACACCCTTCACGCTCTTCATGTATCGCATCTTGTAACAATGGAGCTTTGTCTCCCCTCTCTTTTTTTAATACAAAATGGCAGCCGATTATGTAAAAAAAAAAACAACCTGTTACCAACCTACAATTTTCTTAATTGTTTGAGAAAGCGAACAACAAGCCATAACTTACTCATACGAACTCGGATTTTGATGAAATGATTTGTGTTGGAATCATGGTGGCGAGCTCTATGCCACCGTCCTAGTCTGAAGCATTTATGATCACTTTGAATTTTTACCTAAAATATTGATCCCTGATCATTCCTCCCACTAGAAGCCTTTTGGACCAAAACTCTCTATTGATTACTGATTATGAAGATGAGGGGACTGTTCCCTCACTCTTCCAGTCTTTATCCATTGAAATTTTCCTAATTCCATCATTTGGAGCTTTTCATAAAAAGTCAATTTTTTCCTTAATTCTAACGACCATCTATCGCTATCTTTGACACCGTCATGCTGCAATATTTCTGAATTTGCAGAATAGAAATCTAATTTTTCAGAAAACATCTTGCTTCTTCCTTGGTCAACAATCAAAGGAAACTTGGAATCTTTCTCACCTTGCACTCTGTTACTATGGCGATTTTTAGTTGCTTTTGCCTTGAACTTGTGTCGACTCTTGACCAAGTATCTTTGCCATTGTAATGTGCCTTTTGGAAACCAGAAATGAACATTTGTGAAACCTATGCCTTCTTTTCCAAGTTGCTTTGTCCTCTCTTTGACCTTTGCAACCTCCTTCACCAGCACCTTATTTTCAACACCACTCAACACCAATGTTGACTGTTGCAAATGTTTTTCACCTTCTTTCAAAGACAACCTGTTAACATCCTGAAACAACTCATTACAATTATAAGCATCTATTTGAAAAGTATGATGCAAAACATCTCTTTGTTTTATCATTATCAATGTCAAGTTTTGACTTGCATTGACTAGCCTCTTCATTTTTCCTGCATTAACTAAAGAAGTATTCAGTTTCTTGTGATGAGCTCTCACAATATACTCCACTTCATACTTAAGCAACCGATATTTGTTGTCATGGCGATAAATAATTGCTTTCTTGTCATACAAATATTGACTTCCCAAGATAATCCTGGAAATGTCAAGTGGAATTACATCTAACTCGATTCCATCAACAAAGTTTGCAGTAATAGAAAATATAAAAATGCATTTCCTTGTGACTTGTAAATTAGCATTCCTAACTATCCATCCTAAAGGGTATGGTTTATGATGTGGTACAGTTTCAAGATTAAGCTTTTTGACTAAATATTCTAAAATCAAGTTTGCTTGTGATCCCGTATCAAATAATGCATCAATATTTGTATGATTAGAAATCACTCTAACATGGAACAATTTTTCTCTTATGTCTTCATTTGGAGTGTTGATGTGCCTATTTGAGGAACTAGTACATTCAACATGTTTCCCTTTCAAACCCATAGCAGAAATTTTTGTCTCATCTCTTGAATATGACCCTAAGTCGTTTTCAGTTATAGCAAAAATTTTGTCTTTCTCTTTGGCTTTCAATCTATCTGGTTTCAATTCTAGATGAAGTTGCCAACAATGGTCTTCATCATGGCTAGTCTTTGAACAGTTTTTTCAAATGAGTTTTTCCTTCTCTTTCTTGATACTTGCATTCTTCTTTCCCTTCCATTTTCCTTGCTTCTCTTTTCCCTTATCCTCACTTTCCTCTTTCTCCTCTATGCCTTGTTTTCCCCTTGCCTCTAAGTGTGTGGCTTGTACACAAACTTCGTCTAAATTTCTTGGGTTAAACATAAGAATAGTATGCTTCAAATAGGAATGTAAACCCCAATATATTTCAAGAGTGTATCTTGGGAATTAAAATTTACTCCTAGCAACAAATATCTCTTTCTAAACTCCTATGTATACTCTTGAACAATTTGACCTTTGAGGTGCCTTAAGTTTTGCCAACTCATAATTGCTTTTTGCATATAGGCTAATGGATAAAACTGTCTTTTAATGGAAGAAATGAATTCAACCCAAGAAATGGAAATCTTACCATGGATTCGCATTTCTTCTTGTGTCTTTGCCTCCCACCAAACTAGTGTTGCTCCTTCTAGCCTTAATGAAGCCAACTGTATCTTGATATCGTCTTCTTGTAGATTTTGAATTCTGTAGTATACTTCCAAATGAAAAATCCAATTGTCTAGCTTCTCAGCATTAACCTCTCTATTGTATGTGGGAAGTTCAAACTTTATGTCCAACTTAAGTAATGGATTATTTCCTTTTGGAATCTTGGAATGAGTGTGGGAATGAGTTTTGTGGTGGATGTGGAAGATGAATATGTTGATGAGGATGAGGAAGATGAGGATGGTGGAGATGGAGGTGACTTTCCTCCACTACCTTGAGATGGTGTTGGTTTACCTCCACTGCCTTTTGAGCTCCTCTCTTCCTCCTTCTTACTATTTGAAGATCCTTGTCCATGAGGATGCTTTGAACCTTCTCTAGCTTCCTTTGCCATGAAATCTTCATACATAGCTTTCACCATTCTTTGCATCTCTTTGAAGTCTCTCTTAACATCCTCTTCTTCAGAATGTTCATGAGTCTCTTTATAGCCTGACATTTTGGCTTTAGATTCAAGCTCAATGTCTACAGCTTGTACCTCTTCAATCACTTTAGCCTCTTGTGCAATTTGCACCTCTTCAATATCAACTGATGGAGATGGAATTTGAGGTGCTTCAGGTGTTTCTTTGAGTGGTCCTTTGGGTGAGGATGATGCCTTATCATCCTTCTTCCTTCTTTTCCTAATCTCAGGACTAGCTACCAATAGCTTCCCTTCTCCTCTCTACAATATCAACCTTTTAAGCATCACAAAAATTGCAACTATTAAAACCCTTCAAGAAAAACAAGAAAACAACCTTGTGCTCTGATACCAACTTGATCTGAAATTGATTGCCAATTATTGTTGTGCTAGTATCATTTCTAGATATAAAATTCTCTTTGATTTGGTTTGCTTATTCATCAAGAGTTTGTCCATGAGCATGTGATTGTCAATTCAATTTACTTGGTGAACTTTAGTGTTTATTATAAACTTAAAAACGTAATTTTAAATGACTGAACATCAGAAAATATAAACACAGCAAACACACATAACAAATCTCAATACACATAATTTTTTTGAAGGATTTCACCCCTCCTAGGCTACATCTCCTTAGTCCAGCTTCATAGTGTGGGCCTTTTTATTAGCTTCAAGTGTTCTAAAATTTCTATTACAAGCTTAAAATTATATTGGAACCTATTCCAATGAGTTTAAAACATAAAAATCTACCAAAAATGATTGTTTTTTTTATCAATTTGGATTCCAGATGCTCTGCAAATGCCTCCAACACCTGGTGGCCCTGGGCTTCAAAAGTCTTCAAATGCACAAAAACACCTGTAGATGACCCCTTCTACCTCTGCAACCTGCTTCATTGAGTTCCCAACATGTTAATTAGCTGAGAATGCCTCTTTTTGAGCTATGTTTGGGCGAAAATTGCCTCAGTTATGGAAAAAAAAATTCTTCCCCCAATTTCTCTACTATTTCTGGGAGACTTCCAGTTAGTACTGCTAAAAATAGCAATTCCGCCAAGTATGGTGCGCTCTACTAAAATCCTGCCAGACTAATCACACTTAGATTAAGGATAAGTGTGAACTAAACATAAGATAAGCGCTTCTTAACGATAAGTGAACTTAGTGAAAATGACGTTTTAAATGTGGCTTAGTGATAATTAACTGCGGATTAGTGATAGCCTTCCGCCGGACCCACTGTTGAACGGTTAAATAATATTCGGCAGCATATCCTTTCAAAAGCCCATGGTTAACATGGTGGCTTATGGGGCAGAGGTCCTGGGTTCAAAATCCGACCCCGCTCCCCATACCAACCTTTTGCGCATATATAATATGTAACGGACTTGGCATAAACATTCTGCTACCGTGAATATGGTTCGGACTTGGCATAAACATTCCACAACTGGTGTTTGTATTAATTAAATTCCAATGAACCTTGCATATATCTCCGCGGACTTTGGTATTAAATTGGAGTTTGATTCATATGCAGATTGTGTAATTTAAAATACAATTTAATTATATTAAATAAAGAATATATAATATGTAATGGGCTTGGCATAAACATTCGGCCACCGTGACTATGGTTCGGACTTGGCATAAACATTCTGCCACCGTGACTATAAACATTCCGCCACCAGCTTTTGTATTAATTAAATTCCAACAAACCTTCCATATATCTCCACGGAATTTGGTATTAAATTGGAGTTTGATTCATATGCAGATTTTGTAGTTTAAAATCTAATTTAATTATATTAATTAAAACATATATATATAGATATATATAATATTTAAATCATAATTTTAAAAAAAAAATACAATTCCACCTTAGAATCATTAGGAAATTTACCCCCACATAGACCAAATTGGCGAATTAGAACATGCCACTTGTCACAGCCTCATTGGAAAAAATCTGAAGAATATTCCTGAAGATTCCTTTTTGCTGCTTGAGCTGCCATGTCAGCAACCTGTCACCAACCTGCAATTTTTTTAGCTGTTTGAGAAAGCGAACATCAGGCCATAACTTACTCATATGAACTCGGATTTTTATGAAACGAGTTGCGTTGGAATCCTGGTGACAAGATCTACGTTATCATCCTGATCGGAAGCATTTCTGAGCACTTTGAATTTTTAGTTAAAATATTGATCCCTGATCACTCATCATACCAATTCATATACCAACCAATTACATATACAGAGGCCTATCTAGTACATCCTTAAAATTGGAAATAATTATAAAATAGTGGGAAATAAACATATAAGAACACTCATCCACATGTAACAGAGCATGAGAGAATTTTTTTACTGCATCTCAATAACTGGGTGTTAAGAGGAAACAAAGAAATAGAGCCATAACACATTTCATTTGCATATGAAACAATAATACACAGCTATACTATAGCATGCATGATGAATTCTAGCAAACTTGTTTCATTACACCCTTAAAAAGAACTGAGGAAAAGTAAATAAGATCATAAATACACTAGGGAAAAATAGATTCGAAGTAATATACCGCAAGTATCTCTTAAATGATCACTGGTAGAACTTTGCATTAAGCATTTTATTATTGAAAATATAGATCACAATACACAGAAGTAATGTTCTGATCTCGTTGACACAACAACCCACCCTTTCTACCTTGTATTACATTTCGTTAAATAGCATTACATCCTCAAAAATCCCATGACCAAGTTCAATGTAAGTGTTATCCATTGCATGGATCGAACTGATCACAAAAACAATAAATCTTAAAAATTATCTTTTTTTCTTCTTAGTGAAAAAAGACAAAAACTAATTTAACTCTATAATTCTATCCTATCTAGATAAAATTCTAATCTATGGAAACGTTATCCTCACATCATATCCATGTGTTAGGAATAAAAAATAAGAAACAACAACCCATCTATGTTGCACAGCAACTGTGTAGCATGTCCTATTGGCATGCCTTTCCACATGATAGAAGACAGTTGGTCGGTGACTAGGTTATGAGTAGGTTCCTAACAAGGCAATGAACTCCTGCATTCTCCTCATGACATGTAGCATCCCTGATACATCATATAATACTGTGTGCAGCAGTTGCGTAGCACTACACAACACCTGTACAACAAGATTTCAAAATCATGTTTACACCTCCTTTCCCACCTTGGGTCAAACAAATTGATTACAAATACTCCATTAAAAAATCTTTTGTGCACCAACAACCCTCAACATGCAAAATATCCATGAATTTCCACAATCCCAAACCGAATTCCAACATTTTTTTTTTATAATTCTGCCAATAGAAACTCTGAAAATGGGCCTCAAAGAGACACATGTATCTCCCAAATGGTAGCCCCTATGTAAAAATTGGAGGTTATTGTAGATGATCTTGTTTTTAAAATAAACCTCTCTTAGTTTCTTCAAATTCTGCCCCAGCTTCTCAAAAGTACTATGCACAACAACGACTAAAAGAGGAAATTTCACAATCTAGAAAATAGCCCTTGAAAATGCATTCGAAACTCCCTATATATGACACCTATGCAAAAAATGAAGGAGTCTCTTCCAATTTTCCAAAATTCAACTCCATTTGATCGGAAATTGTGTGTGTGTGCGTGTGTGTGTGTGGATTCATTGGATATATGTCTAGTGTATATACATGTGTATCATATCCATATATTATAATATATATATGCATGTGTATCTATATGTCTACAAGTGTCAAATATTGTTTGGTTTTTATTTATAACATTGAACTCTTATTACTTAGTGTTACTTTACTATATTATTTTAGTTAGATGTTTTTCTAAGTATATAAGAATTTCCATGGTAAAGTGGAGGTGAATCACCATGGTTAAGAATGTAAGATGTATCATGGAGTGAGTGTTATGATGCTCATCATGGATTAATGTCTATTATAGTTTACCAACCATTTAATTTATATGGCTACCCCTATTATATGTTTAACTCATATATTAATTATTTTTATAATAAACAATAATATGGTAATAACTCAAAATAAATTTATAATTTAGTTAATTTTATGTTTTTTTTAATCCTCACAAAGTGAGATGTATCACGAGGTGAGTGTCTTGATGTTTTTTATGAATAGATATCTATGTAAATTTTATCAACCATTTAACTTATATGACTACTATGGTTACACATTAAATATACAACAATAAATATATAATCTAATACGTAGAATAAATATTATACAACTCAATACTACAATAAATATTATACAACCCAATACTTATTAGTAAGGCAAGTATTATAATCCATTGTTGACTTTGTATTAATTATGTGTTGACTATACATATTTACCTATTTATTAATGTAAGACATGTTTTTAAACAATAATGAGAAAATTTGGAGAATCGACAAAGTCAATGATCTACTGCCACTATTACACCTACTACAACTATTCACAAATACCACTAATGGGTTATAAAATTCAATACTAGAATAAATGCTACACAACCCAATACATATTAGTAAGACAAGTATTATAATTCATAGTAGACTTTTTATTAATTATGTTTTGACTATACATATTTACCTATTTATTAATATAAAAAAAAAATTAAACAGTAATGAGAACATCTCTTCAATGATCTATTTCTATTATTACACCCACTACAACTACTCCTAAATACCACTAACATGTTAGTTACAACGTGTCTTCGAAGACATGAATCGCCACAGTTAGGGAAACAAATTTTTCACCAAACCACTGGAGCTAAGATCCTTTGACTATTAATGTAAGACATTTGACAACTATTGCAAAACTCAATTGAAAAAAAAAACAAAACAAAAGCAAAAACAAAAATTACAAAAGTCATTTTTTCATGAATTGAAGCTTGTTGTAATAAAACAAAAAAAGAGTTACATTGAGTTCATCAAAATCTACCTCAGACTCCGCCAAAATACTAGATCAACTAAACTCCTTGAACACCTCCATTACAACAATTAGAACAAAATATGTTCTTTAGTATATTATGTTGAAGAAGTAACTAGGTCCAGTCTTCATTTATTATACCTTGATCAATTGTCCAAAGATAATGTAATTATTGATGTACTTGTCAAAAGAAACGAAAAAGAAAAATATTATTATTGAAATGGGTTTCTTTCCCATCATGTTGTGTTCTTAGGTCAAGTACCCATTGTGTGTTATAGGGGCCTTATGAGAAGTCAAAGGTTCAAGGTCATGATGTACTAGACCTTGAAGGACTCATTATGTACTAGACCTTGAAGGACTCATGTAATAAGAAATAAATATTATTAATGTATTTTGTGGAGTTTATAAGCCTCCAAGTGATGGGTCAGCCAACCAGCTACATGTCGGCCTAATGAAGGCTAATTCACTACCTGAGAAGCATATAAAATAAGATCCACTATGCTCATTTGGATATACAACATTCAATTTATTTCATCTCTGATTCGAGCAAAGGAGAAGGCATTTGATCCAGCAAATTTTCAGAGGAAGGAGGTGTGAAATTTTGGGGATGAGCGAAGAAGTGATATTTTGTTTCTGTGAGTTACACGTGTGATTTCTTGGAGGAATACCTAGGGTTTCCCCAATTTGTTCTATAGAGAATTGATTTTGGGTTTGGCTGGCTCATCACTTGGTTTGGTTTGGGTATTGGTCTCAGCAGTATTCATTGAAAAAATTCTATAAGAAGAGATATTTTTCCAATTTTTCCCCTCTTGGAGTTTTTCCCTAGCTTGGAGCCTACTTCTGTTTTTTTTCTTCTATTTTCATTGTGATCTTTTATTTGGAAATTTTCTTTATGATAAAATTAATTAATATATGATGCTAAAGAGTTAACCTAACTCGTAATAAATTGTCAAAGACATAAGAGAAATCAAATAATAATAACCCTAATTCTTTGCCCAAGATTTCTCAACATGGTATCAGAGCTAGGGCTTTGAATATAGGATAGAAAGAAGATCGGTTTGGTATCATTTCAGTTCAAGGAAGACTTTCGTCCTACGCCAAATTTGTGGAGGCATCGATATCAATTTTTTTGTGCATGAAATAAAGACCAAATCGCAAAGAATGAGCCACAAAACCTTCTCAAGGGTAGTGAGGGTATTTGAAGATCAATTTAGGTCTGTTTCAAGAGACTGAATTAGTAATAAGACAACCCTATGGAGGGCACACTCCCTGGATGGCAGATCAAAGAGTTTTTGTACCTACATTATCCATTTATCACTTCATTAAGGATACAAACCTACTATATCTAGATAGATAGCACAAAAGGAACATTTTTTAGGATTGAAGGAGTTATCTACAAACCTAAGAGAGGACACATTCACTGGCATTAGAGCGAAGATGCAAGGAAAACCATGAGGTCTACAATCACCCCACATTCCTAAGAAAATTTTCACCTTTGGTTATCCATATTTATGTAGGAATGAAATGAAATACATATATAAATAGAAACAAAAAGATACAACTAAAACAAAACTTTATTTCATTAATAACAAAGTGTTGAACTTTTTTTACATGCAAAATGAGCCTAAACTAGCTCAGGCGATGGTAGCTTATATTTGAGAAGAGAGGCAGTGGCTAGATGCCTTTTTAACTAAGTTACAATGAGGCTCGAAAGCCTATTTATTATTGACAAGCAATGGAAAACCCTAAACATACAAAACCTAACACTAGGAGATGAAGCGTCAAAATTTTGTGGGCCTCGTTGGGGTAAATTGGTACATCATCTTCCTGGGGACATAACCTTGGCATACGATCTTCGTTTGATGTGTACTATACCTTGTTAAAAATATATATTAGAGGACTAGAAATTTCAACTATAAGGTCTCAATGCAAGCCATAAGTTTTCCTTTTTTCCAAACAAAAAAAAAACAAAACGTCGTTTAGGACCTCAAAATTGCTCTGGAAGTTCAAGACTCGAAAAACTGCAAAAAGTAGTAAATTGTGCTACAATTAAAAAAACCTAAAGAAACAATAGTGGGGTCCAAGTGTAATAAGTGGGTAGCCACCAATATCCACCTTGATCATCTGGTATGTATATCTTAGTCACCCTATATTAGCAGTTTTCCAAAGACTTGTGAGGGATGCAAGAACTATTTTGTTGGCATCGCTTCTAACCCCAAGAAAGTAGATGAA
This sequence comes from Pinus albicaulis, assembly GCA_034641835.2. Lineage (NCBI taxonomy): Eukaryota > Viridiplantae > Streptophyta > Pinopsida > Pinales > Pinaceae > Pinus > Pinus albicaulis. Next base: position 724,223,227 of record CM076573.1, read on the forward strand.
TTATCCATCTATAATCAAATGATCTAAGGTAACATTTATGTGCATAAGTGCTAATTAAAAACCCTAGAAAAAGTATCGATCTAGTCTCTACTCCTTTGCATAAGTTTCATAAGTGTAAAGATCCTCGTCATAATATTAAGGAGGTTCGGGATAAAGGGTTGAAGGATTATTTCAGAGTCCTGAAGCTTACCTTACCTTTGTGCAATATTTGTCAAAAGGTGTCATTGCAAGGTCACTCCTATGCATCAAAATTCAATAATACATAACTCTTGAAGCAAAGTCTCTTTGGATAGCGAGAACCATTCTAATAAGATTGAGATTATACCTGTAAGAAGTCAAGGTTATATTTTGTAAAGTCTATTGTCATCAAGGAGTCGATATCTCCATCAAAGATTGGATTTATTTGACTTGTGTATCTATATCCCAAAAATTCATGAAAGGGAGACCTATATCGAGCTAGGTAAAGGCTCTCTAGGCCTGTCATATACTATGGGCCTGCCATATATATATATATATATATATATATATAGAGAGAGAGAGAGAGAGAGAGAGAACTTGATTAGTTAGTGAGGCTGACCTACAATAGTAAAGGTATAGTTCTTTTATGAATTGACAATAATAATTTTGTTGGGGACTTTGTTAAAAGTATTGCTCTATAAAGGTGTTAAGAATAAATATTTTTTTAAACACTAGTCCTAGGGTATAAACATTATTAAATAAGCTACACTTTGTCTTAGTCATGTTGGGAAAAAGAAAAAGGAATGCTACAAGCGGTTAGAAGAACTATGTGATAGACAATTAGTGCAAGACCATTTTTGTTTATTAACATTCATTCCAAGTCAAGTAGAATATTTGATAGAACTATAGTAGTCAGTCAAGTGTGACCTGTACAATTCAAAGTGGATTCATAAGAGGAGTATTTTTTTAAAATTGAAGGAAGCAGTTGTCCAGGGGCAGTCTTATCCTAGGAAATCAACCTACAATATGTAACTCAAGCATCCACCATGTCAGTGTTTTAAAAAGAAAGTAACAAGCTTGAGGGTACCTCTAACTATCAAGGATGGAAGAAGAGGATACACCTCATTCTAATAGAGAATGATGTCATGGACATTTTTTTAGGAAAGGCTATAGAACTTGACAAGAAGAATGTGGATGAGTGGAACAATATTACAAAAGTGAGATAAGATCCCCGAGGATATTGATTTTGTTCTTCAAGGATCATCTAATACCATTTGTTGCAGAGCTAAACAAATCCAAGGATATCTATATTGTGCCAGCACTTTTGGACAAACGATAGCTTTTAGGAGCAGGTTGTACAAGATCAGAATCATATCTCCTGAATATTTCTCAATTAATATATTAGTTGAAATCTCTTGGTGAAACAATTTCCAATGCAGAAATGATGAAAATTATACTCAATGCTCTGCCTCAAGAATGGAGCTCATTCATGTCTAGCATATACTCAAGAAAAAAGACTTCTAGTTTTGACAAAATATGGTCTAAATGTGTGATGGAATAATCTTGTTTGAAGGCCAAAGAGGAAACTAATCCTCCTTGTAAATCCCAAGCATATGCAGCGAGAATGAACACATTGAGCCAATGGAAATTTGGATGGTCTCGGCATCCAATGAAGAAGCAAGACATAGTGAATGTAAGATGCTTTGAATGTAATGAACTTCGTAACTACATAAGGAATTGCATGAAGTTGACGAAAGACTCTAATCAAAAGAAAGGTACAAAGAGAAAGGATAGAGCACATGTAGCAGAAGAGGTCAAGGGAACCGAGAAGAAGAAGACAAAGGAAAAGGATCAAAGGGATCTATTCTTCTAAAGAAAGTCCATCTTATTGATACTTTGTACAGTTAAAGTATGACATGTAGTTTCATTGATATAATGCATGACATCGTGGTTTGTAGCATGTAACATTTGAATATGTATGTTTTGGCAGTCATCTAGCTGGTAATGAAATATTATGTTGCAAGATTAATAATGTTGTGAAAGGGAATGCATCAATAAAGGCAATGCAGGAGACTGCGGCATGATGAACCCTAATCCTCTGTAATACACCCCCCATGCCTCCATCATAGCCATCAAGTTGTTGTTCAGCTCTGCGGATCGGGGTGTCAAAAGGACAAGCAGGCCCCTAAATTCACTCAGGCTCAACGGTGATCACAAGTTCGTCTAAGAATACTCCTTCCATGCCTCCACCGCCACCGTCAAGCCATTGTTTGGCTCTAAGGATCAGGGTATCCAAAGGACAAGCAGGCCCCCGACTTCAATCAAGATCAGTGTAGATCGCAGCTGCATGGACGAACCTGTGAAGAAAGCATGTGGTGGGCTCAATGCATGCTCCACAATCGCTGAAGCAAATATAGTTGCGGTTTCTACATGCATGCAGGTCTTCGTTAGCCCAGCAATCATTGCGCACATCCCAACTTCTGTGCCGATCGATCACAACACCCACAGAAAAATCTTGACATGGTGACATGAACCCCCATGCAAAGAAAAGGGTGATCCCAATCCGAGATGGGCTTCCGCATGCGGCTGCGTAGCTCAACCCATGGTCATCGTTAAGATCGATCCTCTACTCTAGGGTGCAGCCCCAGGGTCCAAGGGCCAAGACAATTCACTCACCTTCCGTATCCATATTTCTCTGCTCTGTGGAAAACCCCTGCTTTGCTGGGTTTGATCTGCAGATCTGGTGCAGAAATTTATGCAAGACCTTGAACATAAGCTAGGGATCCCTTCTTCCCTGCAGATATTTCTGTACAGGGGTAAGAAGCTCGAGAAATCTCTTCCTCTCTCTTTTTAAAATATAGAGAAAAATTCTTCTCTGGTTTTAATCCTACCACTGCGCGGACGGGCTTCCAGACAGCCATCCTCTTCTCAAGAATTCTCTTACAAGGATGTAGTCCATGCATAGCACCATAAGAAATCTACCCAGACCCCTGAGGCTCCCAAGCCATTCTTACTGGATAAAATGGAGGACATTCCAGCTATTGAAATATCCCATCCATCACTTGACAACCAGAGTCAACTAATGGCAGAAAATTCCATCATTTTCTGATTCAATGGATTATGGCCTCGCTCAGTAGATCTCTATCAATGGATCCACTCCACTTGGACCAATAATAGCAACGTTTTCTTCTGCTCAAATAGTTTCTTCATAGTTCTATTTGTTTTCACTGAGGATTATCAAAAAGTCTTAACAAAGGGACCCTGGCTTTTGGGAAAAGCAGGGCTATTCCTCACACCATGGTTCCTAGACTTCGATCCTTCCACGACCATTGTGGTAGTGTGTTTGGTGCACGCATGTACGAAATCACACCAACTTAAGGGGTGTGGTTTACCCTCTTAAGTTATCGGTCACGGGCAGAAAAGATGTGGATTCAAGCAAGTTAGTGGAATAAACTTAAAACAGAAACATACTAGATAGAGAAATAGCATGCATATTCAAACATAAAAATTGAACTAAAACTAAAACAAATAAAACAAAATCTCTAAATAGAGTTGTTCGCCGAATAAATCGATCTTGCGGACTTGATCGATCTCCCTAGTGTCAGAAGACAATCTAGCAACAAACGAACAACTAAGTTTATCTTTCTCTAAATATATTCATTTTACAAGTAAATGCTATGAAGGTGTCGATCCTAAATTAGATCCAAATGCTTATTTGCGGTCATAGTGCTTTCGTCGCATCAATAATCCCTCCGTCACAACAAGAGTTCTTCTGCCGCAACAAGAGTTCTTTTGTCGCAAGAAAGTGTTGTCTTTCATCGCAACAAAGTGTCGTCTTTTATCGTAATAAAGTGTCGTCTTTCATCGCAACAAAGTGTCGTCTTTTGTCGTAATAAAGTGTCGTATTTTTTCAACCTACAATCACAAACAAGAAAATATTAAATAGCACCTATATAACAAATAATTATAAAACATACCTATCATAGTGATCAAGGAATCTATGAAATAAACGATCAAACGACAGCTTATTGAAATAAACAATCGAACGACAATTTATTGAGAAAAACAAAACTTGATTGTATTAATATTAAAATAACAGAAGAACCTTACAACCTTAGCCTTGATGTTGAATAGGCCTTCCCGAGGTCCGAAGCAGGAGTCTCCTCTACTTTGATAAGTCTTGCACTCTTCCTTCAAGATCATATAGAGGTATGTGATATTTCCTCTCAAAAGCTCAGCAGAAAGAAGTCTAAATCTCAACAACACTTCAACTCAATCACACATAAAGCTTGAACTCCCTTTGAGGCTACCCAATGCCTCCTTTTATAGAGCAGATAAGGAGGTCAGGGTTCCACCTTTGAAGGGATAGAATCCTCCTTCAAAGGGATAGGCTCCTCACATCAAGGGATTAGTTCCTTAAGGTGAGGGATGCATGAACCTTACTAAAGCATACTCATCCCCAAAAATTCTCATCTAGAAGCTTCTAGAATTGACCTCAAATCAGCTTTTTAACTTTTGTTTATCACTTTTTTTACTTTGATAATGGTACGCAGGAATTACAAGGGAAAACTGCATTCTAGAATGCAGGTAAGTAGTGTATTACTTGAATACCCAAGCTAGGAACGCAGGAAGGCTTCATGTTACCTGTGTACCCTAGGGTTTATGAGTTTTTAGGGGATTTTCTCCTGTTTTAAGGCTTTACATGAGGATTAAAGGTTGTAAGACTTGCAGAGGAGGTAAGTATGAGTGTCAATGAGCTCATACAGTCAGCAGAATGTCAGGGTGACAGTTTTTAGTGCAACAGATTGCCCCCTAAAGTGCAAAGTCTAGAATAGATGGAGATGAAGTCTGTCATATATGAAGAGTGAAGTACTTTATCATTTCAAGGATCATCCTGTGGACACCCCAGTCGGAACCTATAAAACATTCAATACAAAATATATATATATATGTAATCATATCATCATTGAGGTAGGCATTCCCATACTCAGATCAAAACTAACTAGAAAACTGATTTAAATTGTTCTGATACAGGAATGATTTTCAATACATCAACAATATAGATGTGTGTAGACACAGTATGGACGCAACCATCCATTTATGAATAGTCCATTGTATAAATGAATAACAAAATTCCTCACAGCCTGGATGGTAGAAACTATATCCAGGGTCTTGATTTCCGTTTCTCAAACCAGTACGATTCTATCCATGTGAATAAATGTGTCAAAGTCGAACATGGTAGAAACCACTTGATTACCAGTCAATGATGTAAATTTTTAACAAGTGTGAGAGTAACCACCAGTAATGTCAATGGATCTCAAAGTACTCAATACAATCCATGAAATGTGAATGAATGAGCTGAAGTCGAACATGTCATGGAATCATTCGATCGAAGGTCAATGTTGCAACCTGTCGTCGAAGGCGAGAAACCTGCCATTGAGGCATGCATATTTCAAGGTACTGACAATTTCTGGATCAACTTCCTAGATAATGAGCTATCATTGATAGAAAGTGATCCGTCGTAGGCAAACCCACAACACGAAATCATAGATCAAGTTTTGAAGAAATATATTGGCAAGGACTGACTCAGGGATGGTCAAAATGGATGACAGATATTTCGCAAATGAATGGTTTGTTTGAACTGTCCTCTTGAACACATAACGACACTGCAGATGGTTTGGTGACAATTGACCCAAAGCTGATACCAAGAAACCAGATGAAGACATTCAATATGGTTTGATTAACTGTTAGGTAAAGGATTTTCTAACCTAGGTGAACAAAAGTGTCGTGTTCAAGAGTGGTTAACGGTTTTTCGAATAATCAAAAACGTAACAAACAGGTTCATTTTTCTCTCTTTTCCGCCACCATTTCTGTCAAGTACCTCTTTATTTTTGACAAGCTTGAGGAGGATAACATTTGCTTTTTTATAAGCTCATCCTTTGGATGAGTCCAACTTAGTTTAAGATTCAAACCCTAAGAAGGAGTGGTTCGTTCCTACTTAAAAATTGAATAGGTCCTTTATTGTTAAATTTTAACGAGTCCAGTATAGGAGAAACTCGGTTTTTTTCAATTTTAAGGAGTCAGAAGAAAAACTTAAGAAAAATCTATGGGTGTACTTTTTCGTAAATTTAGTCTCTCAAGCCCGAAAAAGGATAAAATAATGTGGGAGAGAACTCTATTGACCATAATTAGTCAACGTATACCTTTTTTGTAAATAGTCCATTTCAGTCAGTAAAAGGGGTAAACTTATATTGAAAGGACGATCATTCATTTACTTTAACGAGTTTGAATAATCAAGTGCTCGGCAATCTTTTCATGTTTACTCTCTGAAAAGGGCTAAAAAGAGGACTCCAATGTTTCACTTTTTCGTAAATTTTTGAAAGAGTCCGAAAAAGTGATAAAAGTATGCTCTTTGTTGAAAAATGATCAGTTTTACCGAAAAATCCAATATTCTGCACAAAAACTAGAAACAATTACACATACCTGTTTAAGATAAATAAAAATGTTTTCAAAAATTACCTTTTTAAAGTGAAAAATTAATTAATTAAAAATTCATTTATTCGAAAAAAACTTATAAAAATGACTTTTCTAACTTCATTTTTACTATTTGAATTCAGAGTGAAAAAGTAAGAGCTTTTGGATAAGAAAAACTTCCTGTTAAGATTCTGGAAAATCCGTTTGTTGGAATCAGAAACTGTAAGCTCCAAGTAATCTGTATAAATTTTGGACCATATGAGGGCCCAAGTTGATTTCCTGATATGGCTAGTGAACAAATGGGACACACAGGACCAGTGTTTCTAGTTTATCGACCACCGGCTCAAAGTCGAGCTGCAGGATATACATTTTTTGACTGGTTTGTCCAAGAGGGGCGGACACTTATCTCTATTCGGGACTAGACCAGGTGGCCAGTCTGTTGCTAGTCTCAAAGCAGAGTTTTGCAATGGTTGAGTAGACCCCAAGGATAAACGGATAGATATCATCCGTCCTGAGTTCAAAGTTATTGTCTTCACTGTTACTAGACTGTATAGGAGTGCAGCATTACGTGTTGCCAATCTCATGCTGAGGGCATTGAGATTGTTAGATTTCTGTCAGCATATTTTTGTTGGTTGAAAAACCAACTCTTTATTATTAAGGATTTTCCATACACCGGGATGAACTATCGCGGCGACAAAGACATGGCTTTTCCTCCAGGAGAGCAATGGGATGATTCAAGTAAAAATCATTGTCAACACTTTCTAAGTCCTAATTTTTTTGTATTTTAAATTTTAAATTGTAAAATACAAGACGATATATAGTTCAAAACACACTTCTATGCTTTGATATATCACTATTACCGGTTATCTGTGTACATGTTATCGAATGTTGTTTAATTTACTGTTTTGATTATTGCAAATGTCTATTTATCATACTAGAAGCAATTGCGTCTGCTAATGTATTTAAATGTCTTGGTATATGCTGATATTCAATGTAATCAAATTCACGTTCCAAGAGACGAACTCTTAAAAATAACCGTAATAACACTGGATTTCTAATGGCATAAACCCTGTTAAGTTGTAATACAACAAGTTCAGAATCCAACCTAACAATCAAACTCCGAATCCCAAATGATATGGATTCAGATAGTAACTCAATCACTGTACTATACTATGCAATGTTATTCATTGTTTGACCGAGGCTTACCCCATGCATGGATAACTCGTCAGAGGGTGAATAAATAACCCAAGCTGCGAAAGAAATGTTCCGTGTACTACGACAAGCACCATCAACAAAACTAATGTAGGTTTGAAGAGACGTCGGCATTTGCAATATCAAGAGTAAAACTCAGATAAGTAGGAATAGTGATAAGAACACACTCTAAACTAGGCACGCTTTTCTAATCTAAGACACACCAACAGTAAAGAATCTAATCTAACTAAAAATCTCCACACCAAGTTTAAGCATAATATTTCTTCAAATAAAGCCCATTTATGGGTTTATCTAAAGAGACACCATCAAAATCTATCAGCTCATAGGCCCCTTTTGCTAGCTTTTGCTTAACAATGAAAGGACCATGCCACATATGCACAAATTTTCCAATCCCTAGCTTATCGTTGGCTTGATCGTACACTAAAACTAGGTCTCCTTCTGAAAAACTACGAGGGGTAACATTTCTATCGTACTGAGCTTTTATTCATTTGACATGAGCCTCGTTTGCTAATGCAGCATTTCGTCGATTCTCATCTAGTTGAGCCAAGTACAAAAAACACTTCTCCTCTTCAAACGTAGCTGGAAGTAATTCTATGGTTAATTTCAAAGACGGAATTTCGCATTTAATAGGCAACACAGCTTCCAAAATGTAAACCAGTTGAAAGGGAGTGAAACCAGTTGATGTTTTTACTGTGGTCTGATATGCCCAAAGTGCTGAAAATAACATGGAATGCCAATTCAACTTATGAATACCAATAATTCGTCTGATCATAGTGACTAAAACTTTATTGATAGCTTCAACTAGACCATTATCCTGCAGGTAATATGGAGTAGAACTATCGTGGCGCAAGCCAAGTTGATCTGTCAATTCAGTCATCATGATATTGCGAAAATGACTTCCATGATCTGTAATAATGGCTTGAGGAACACCGAATCTAGCAATTATATGATTGAACACGAAAGTTGCAGCAGTCTTGTCATCTTCCCAAAATGTAGGCATCTCCTCGGCCCACTTAGTAAAATAATCTACCGCTAGGATAATATATGCTTTCCCCTCGGCCGAGTGAGGGTTACATGTAATAAAGTCAATACCCCACTTTGCAAAAGGACTGACAGCAATTATAGGGTGAAGAGGAGCGGGTGGTGCATGCAATTTATGATCAAAGACTTGACAATTGTGGCATTTCTGGACTTCATAAATACAATCTTTTAATAACGATGGCCAGAAATAACTAGCGCGCAATATATTTTGGGTTGTGGCATACCCAGACATATGACCGCCACATGCTCCAGAATGGAAATCATTTAGAACCTTCTCAGCTTCTTCATGAGTGAGACAGCGTCGGAAAACAGAATCCACTCCACGACGATAGTGTATCACCAATAATATTGTATTGTTGGGATTGGAAACGTATTTTCCGTCGCTGAGATCGTGAAATCTCAGGCCAAAAATATTGGGTTTGGAGATAAACAATAATATCCCCATACCATGGATCAAGAGTACTGATAAGAAATAAGGATTCGTCCACAATGGGCTGCTCCACCAAAGTTTCAATATCAGTAGAGGGGAAATCACACATTATTTCTGCAAAAACCAAAGATTTATTTGCCTTGGATTTTTCAAATTCCAAGTCAAATTCCTGTAGGATAACTATCCATTTGGAATACTTGCCCCCTAGAAATTGTTTGGTCAAGATGTACATCATAGGGTTACAGTCAGAAATTACTGTGGTTTTGCGTAATAAGATGTAGTGTCGAAATCGTTGGACAGCTTGAACAGCTGCCAAGGCCAATTTCTCCACATGCGTGTATTTGATCTTAGTCGAATGCAGATTTCGACTAAGATAGTAAATCACATGTTCATTGTTTAATTCATCCTCCTGAACTAAAACCATCCCAATGGTGGAATGAGAGGTGGCGAGGTACAAAAAATAGTCTCGGTTGTAGTTGGGAGGATGCAATAACGGTGCATGGGTCAACGTGTGTTTGAGTGCATCAAAATATTGATCAGCGGTCTCATCCCAAAAGAATGGAATGTTCTGTTTCAACAACCGGGTAAAACCCTTTGTTAGCTCGGCGTAGTTAGGAATGAACCGACGTAAAAAAATTTCTTTCCCCTACAAACTTTGGAGTTGGCACAAAGTCGAAGGAGGAGGTAGATTGACAATAGCTTCGACCTTCGACGGATCAACGCGAATGCCCACTTTCGAAACAACAAATCCCAGTAAGTGACCCGATTCTACATAGAAAACACATTTGTGTGGATTCAGCCGAATTCGATAATGCCTACATCTCATAAATATAGCTCGTAAATGAGTGAGATGGTCGGCCCTACACGATGAATGAGCAGGTAAATCATCAAGATAAGGCTGCACAATGTGCTTAATGTCATGAAATGCGTAAGACATGGCCCTTTGAAAATTTTCCCCAGCGTTTTTCAATCCAAAGGGTAGTTTGCAATAAGAAAATGTCCCCCATGGACAAATGAAATTTGTTTTTGGCTGATCAGCAGGAAGTATGTTTATTTGATTGTAACCAGAAAAACCATCCATAAAGGAGAAAATTTCACTGCCAGCACAATCATCAATTATTTGATCGATATAGGGGGTTGGATAATTTTCTTTAGGACAAGCTCGATTAATATCCCTATAGTCGATACATACTCTTATCGTTCCTTGTTTTTTGTTAACAAGAACAATATTCGATACCCAATCCGTTAAAGGAATTGGATAAATGAAACCTGCACGAAGTAATTTTTCAACTTCGGCTTTGATAGCAGCAGCTTTTCTCGGATGTATTTGACGTAAACGTTGTTGGGCAGGTTTGGCATCCGGGTAAGTCTTGATTTCATGTACAACAATTGACGGATCGATTCCTGGCATTTCCTCATATGACCAGGCAAACACGTCACGGAATTCTTGAAATAGGGCTCTATAAGATTGGAGTTCATCGTCCGTACAGCAAGCGCCTATATGAATGTTTTCAATTATTCCTGGCTTAACTGAAATGTCAATTGGAATCGTTCGAGAGATATTTTCCAAATTTAACTCAGAATTAGGATTGTGCAATGGATTCTGCGGCTCTTTGACATATTCAGCAGTAAAAATAGAAGCGAAATCATTTTCAAAATGATCAAGCTCAGGTAAAAACGAAGATCTATGATGAATATCTTGCCATGGTAAATCGTCAACAGACAAAAGTTCACGAATCTGCTCATCAGTATGAACAAGAACAGGAAATTTTGTTGTGGCTGAGCTAGATATAGAAAGTGATTTCTCATGGATCCCATTCATTGGATCAGTTTTGGTTGAATAAGGATCGGAAAGCGATTGTACAGCCTGATATGCAATTTCAAAGGGACTCAAAGGCATCACGCCATCAAATGAATCCAACTCGAAGTCGGAAGGTACGATCCAAGGATCATCAAACGTAATAGTATTTGACGAAATCATATGAATAGTTACAATAGGAGGCGATACGTTAGGAGGAGGAAAGGAAAAAGTTCCTAGTAAACCAGAATCTTTAATCAAACCTACCCCAACATCCTTGTAAGGGATAGCTGTTTTACCAATGTGCTGGATAGTTTCTGTACAGGCTGGATCTGATGAGAAATAAGTTAACTGATCCATTGTAACAATATTTCCTTGATGTGGAAACTTGATAAGCCGAAAGACCGATGAAACAACAGCAGTCATAGCATAAGACCAACTACGACCCAGGAGAAGGTTGTAATCTAGAGGGGCATCAACCACTTCCACATCTAGATTTACGGTTTTGCCTTCGACCCCTATAGGTAAATCCTGCAAAATACCGAAAGGATGGAACCCTCGGCCATCAAATTCCTTTAGAATCGTCAGAGACTGATTGAGTGTAGGAGAACCAAGAGATTTCCAACACTGGATCGACATAATACACGTAGAAGCCCCTTCATCAATCACAGTCCGAAATATCGGTCCGTTTTTTACTAAAACTGGAATTTGGAAAGCCATTTGATGAGGTAGGCGAGGTGTACTATTCTCTAAATCAAATATTATAAGGTTCGAATCCTAAATATCTACAGCTCCTATAGCAGACAAAAGTAATTTACGCTGTGCTGGGCATGATTGCAGCACTTCCAAAGCCGACATTGCTGAAGGGGAAATAGCTAAGTCCTCAACAATGTTATAATTCTGAGGAGCTCTCGCATGTGGATAGAAAGTTGATTTATGAAGTACACCTTTAGCAGGCGATTTGATTACTAATTCTGGATTGGGTTTCTTGATCTATAGCGGATCAGAAACGGAAAGAGGTGTAGTTGATGTATTTGAACTAGAAGATTTTGCTTCTTTACCACCAACAGGATTCTTACTACCATAATCTTGTGATCGTGTCACAATCCTGACATGGGACATCATCATAATAGGTTCTTTTGAGGCATTCGAGGTAGAACCAATCATCTTAATATCTTGAGTGGGAAAAGGATCCTTCAAGACAGCAGGTTGTTGAGAACCTTTAACGAATTTCGCAACCTCCGCTCGATGTGGGCATTCCTTAGTAAAATGATCCTCATCGCAAATGAAACAAGGATAGTGAGGCTTGCGTTTTTCATCATTAGATTAGGTTTTATCTATTTTTTCTTTTGAATTCTTTTTGTTTTTATTTTTCCCCTTCTTTTTACCGTCGGATTTAGATTTGGCCGTAGATGTCTCTACGACATGAATGTCGGCAGAAATTTCAGCAGAAGACTCTCCTTTCAGGGAATCAGGTAAAGTTATTATAGGAGAAGAATTCTTTAAATATTTCTTCTTGCTTTTAGTATTAACTGTACCAATCATACCATCAACAGCATGACACCCTGAAGGAGCTGCAGTTATTTGACCTTGTTTTGGAAGATCGGGGATTTTTTCATGTAAAGTACCTGACTGCGTATAGACGAGGTCAAGATACTGAGCTTGAGAAATGACTTGCTCCTCAGTAACAACTCCTGCCTTAGCTACATCTTTAGTGATTTTGGGTAATAATGATTTAACAAACCATTCCGCCAAAATTTGATCCGGAATGTAAACTTTCACTAAAGGCCTTCTACGTCGCCATTCGTGAATATGATCAGAAATATATGTGGACGTGGATTTCTTTAGAGAAGTCAATAGTTTCGTGCCATTTTCATATTGGACAGACAACTGAAAATGAATTAAGAAAGCAGTTGTTAACTGACTGAAATTATTAAAAGAGCCTCGTGGTAACTTAATGTACCATTTGGCGGCAAGACTAATAAGAGTTCGTTGAAAAAGACATAAGTGAATTGAATCATCAATTATCGAATTAGACACACACCAGAGGTGATAAGTCATAACATGATTTGACAGATCCTCTCCTGACTTACCCTCGAATTTCGGTATATCATTGGAAAACTTATGCGGCATTGGCGGCGAGTACGGATAATAGAAAATTGGATCATTCGTAAGGCGTGTCAAATCAGGTAAATCCAAAGTTGCAATAAATGGTAACTGACGGTTAGAGTCGTGAAAACCTTGAGTAACCAAAGCAGTTCCAGGAGGAGGATACCCAGGATAACTGGGAATCGGATTTGCATTAGGAATGGCATAACCTCTCGGGAAACCAAGATTAACTGGACCAAACTGGGGTTCTTGAGGTTGTTGATAAGTATAGCCAGGGTACATTTGATACTGATAAGCTGGGTTTTGTGAAATGGGACCGAATTGATACTGTCCCTGGTACGGTTGATACGTGAATTGCAGTTGACTTGTGACAATCATACTTGTACCAGCTTGTCCCGCAGGTATCTAGACCGAAGTCTGGACTGTAGGTCCTGACTGGGGTACAGAGACTTGTTGGATTTGCACAGTTGCAGGGATAGTAGAAACCGGAGTCACAGATACTCCAAAGGCAGGTGTTATAGGTTGAACAGATGTTGCAGCAGTTGTAGCAGTTTGAGGCAGAGTCTAAGGTGTACTAGGCCAAGACTGCTGAACAGAAACAGGTGCAGGGGTTTGAATAGTAGACTGAACAGGTTGATGGGTTGGACCAGAAACCAAAGGCTATCCAAGTTGAGAAGACAACTGCACATTAGGTTGCATAGGCTGTTGAATTTGGGGTGGAACCCACACCATGTTTATTCCAGGGTATTGTCCCGTAGAAGGTTGAGTGTAATGACCATAGTCTGGTTGAATGTAGGGTTGATAAGTAAGTGGTAAATTTCTGGCTCCTTGTACAAATGATTGACTAGAAGGCGGTTGGAAACCTTGAATTGGGTACTGACCTTGAGGTTGATAACCCTTAGGCGCGTACTGAAACTGGGGTTGATAAGGACCTTGAGGAACATATTGAGTTTGGGGTTGACCTTGGGGTATGTATTGTCTTGAAGGTTGATAACCCTGAGGTATGTACTATCCTTGAGGTTGTTCTCCAAAATAATATTGTCCCACAGTTTGTCCTAGGAAAAAATTACTTTGAGGTTGCCCCCCAGGTGGTAACTAACTGCCTGAAAGTTTCCCCCCAGGCGGTAATTGACTACCCTAAGGTTTCCCCCCAAGCGGTAACTGACTTCCTTGAAATTTTCCTCCAGGCGGTAACTGACTGCCTTGAGGTTGAGGATTTGGAATATTACCAGACATCATAAAGATTTGCTCTACGTTCGACGTTTCAGTTTTAATTCCATTAAGACCAGGTGATAATACTTGTTCAGCCGGTCGAGGAGCTGCTCCTGAGAAAGTACCAGAGAGAGCCTGATACCCCGAAGGAACAGAAGGACCATCACGTAAAAATTATTCCGGTGATTGGAAAAACATAGATGACTCTCCAGCCATGATGGATGAAGGATAATAACCTCTGGGCGTAGGATGAAATGGAATTCTAGGTGGAGAGAAAGAAAGACCCGGATTTTCTAAAAAGTTTGTCAAAGATAGATGCCAAGCGTCACTCCTAATAGGGTTGTAGAAAATAAATTCACGCTCCCTAAGATTCAAAGACTGAGGGGATTCGGGAAGAGATATCTCTTCGTCTGGACTAGCAAGTTCTTCAATAGAAATAAGGCCATATGGAAGATCTTCAGTAACAATATTTCTTACCCTAGGTGAACCAAGATCGTTAGAAGTTGGAGTAATAAATCCTGAGGATGTTTCCAAAACAGAATATTCAGTGTCAGGTTTCAGAGATTTCAGGTTCTTCAGCTAGTTCACTGGAAGGAGAAATACTACCAGTAACTTTGAAAACTGAAATCGGTTCTTGAATGTGTTATGTCGTGGGTATTTGATGATCAGGATGAAAAACTATAGATGAACTTCCAATTTCTGTTGATTTAATTCTACTGCTACTAGATGATACTAGAGCACGCAGCCCTTCAAGCTGACTTGGTGTATACTCAGGGGGATTCCCCTGAAGTCTCCGGGATTTTCTCAGTAATTCTGCCACGATTAAATATTAATCAATCACACACAAACAAAGAAAATTTCAATGAAAACACCTAAAGTCTCTAAAGAAACAAACAGCTGAATCACACGCCTAAAAAATCTAAGAGTTCAAACCACACACAAACAGTAACTTCCTGTACTAAAAAACACTAGTTGGTGATGAAATCCAACATAGTAGAAGTCTAATACAGAAAGGGCGGTTGGAACAGTTACCCCGACAACCTACTTAATGAAACAAACTGGAACAATTTTCTTCACAAACCATCTCGAGTGAAGAGAACCCCCCAGAGAGTCCAAGTGAGTCTATTCAACGTCTGCTCTAGGTATAGTGAGATCTTTCCTTCACCGTCACCTTAGGTAATAATCTTAAGCTTATGGACACTAAGGTTACCAACAGTAACAAATAAAACTGGGGGAACAGTCTACGATCTGATCCCATGCGCAAGGGCAGAGTAACAAAGCTCAATCCCCTTGAAGGCTCCTCGACATGGTCAATCCGAGGTTTACCGAAAAGTGACTGAGCTCTACAACAATGGTTAATGCAGGGTTTTTGGATTTGTAATGCGTGCGGAATCTTCTATCTTTCTAGTAAACGAATTGATTGTCTAAAGGTTCGGACATGATCTCGTGATTAACTCCTTTAAGAGAAGCTTCCCAGATTGTACCAATTACAATTGGATTTATTTCCTACCGCAAGATTTATCTACTTGTTTGTTTTTACTATCTTGGAGAGTTAATTACTCCCTACACCAAGATACTAGCCTAAGTTATATTGGTGATAAGAGCCCTAGAAATAAAACGATTACTAGTTCAATTTTAATTAAGCGTTGTTTTTATGGGTTGTTATTTAAGTCAATAGGTATGGAAATGAAACTTTGATGGTGTGAAGACTCGACTTCCAAATACACTAAAAAAATGCACTAAAAATGATAATCAATCTGTTTTTCCTTTAATGAAATTCTAGCTAAAGAAAGAGTTTGAGAATGCAATTCTTTTTAAGAGACAATTCTTTCTTTGAACATAAAGAATAACTGAAAGAAAATATTTTTGTCTTTTCAACAAGAACGCAAAACGAGACAAATTATCAATGCTCACACTAAAATCCTTTCACTTTCAAGACTGAAACTACAAAAAACAATTTTCCTTCAAAACAGATCTACAAGTTCTAAAAAGCACTCAAAACTATGAAAACTAATTTTGAGATCTACAAACTTTGAAAATCTAATTGAATAAAAGCTTTAATTTTTTTTTGGGAATGTTTTTCTTAGTTGTTCAGTAAACTAAGGATTCATTTGCCCAGAATAACAAATAAATCAAAAAACATCCAAATATGTTTTATAAAAATCAAATTTAGAACTTAAAACAAAGTTTGTTCAAATATTTTCAAAGAGAAAACTAGATCTCAAAAAAGAATGAATTTCACAACCAAGTCAGACTCATCAAAAAGATAAAAGATACCAAAGTGATCTAATGGCACTTTTAAGCTTCTAATCTTTGGGTCACTACAAAGACAAAGTGAAAACCACTCTCAAAATGCAAAACTTCTAGAAATTCATTCAAAACAAAAGTGCTATGAGACTCATTCACAAGAGATTTTCGACAGAAAACATACAGATTTGGGAAGACACTAAAAATCCTAAATCAAATCTAAACTAAAACTGAAAGAAGAAATCTAAGTTTTTCAAGACTTTTAACAGGGTCTGCAACAATGTGCGGTCCCCAGAAAAGTTCAAGAGAAACAAAGAAGATTTCAAAGCTTTCCAAATCAAAGTAAATCTAAGTTACCCAAGCCCGTACAAATCAATCAAAAATCAGGAAAAATCATTTTCTCAAATCAAAATAAAGGAAAATTAAATTGTCAGAAGACAATCTAGCAACAAATGAACAACTAAGTTTATCTTTCTCTAAATATATTCATTTTACAAGTAAATTCTATAAAGGTGCCGATCCTACCTTAGATCCAAATGCTTATTTGCGGTCGTAGTGCTTCCGTCGCATCAATAATCCTTCCATCGCAACAAGAGTTATTCTGTCGCAACAAGATTTCTTTCATCGCAACAATAATCCTTCCTTTGCAACAAGAGTTCTTTCGTCGCAAGAAAGTGTTGTCTTTCGTCGCAAAAAAGTGTCGTCTTTTGTCGTAATAAAGTGTCGTCTTTCGTCGCAACAAAGTGTCGTCTTTCGTCATAATAAAGTGTCGTATTTTGTCGACCTGCAATCACAAACAAGCAAATATTAAATAGCACTTGTATAACAAATCATTATAAAACATACCTATCATAGTGATCAAGGAATCTATGAAATAAATGATCAAACAACAGCTTATTGAAATAAACAATCAAACGACAATTTATTGAGAAAAACAAAACTTGATTGTATTAATCTTAAAATAACAGAAGAACCTTACAACCTTAGTCGTGTTGTTGAACAGGCCTTCCCGGGGTCCGAAGCAAGAGTCTCCTATACTTTGATAAGTCTTGCACTCTTCCTTCAGGAGCATATAGAGGTATGTGATCTTTCCTCTCAAAATCTCAGCAGAAAGAAGTCTAAATCTCAACAGCACTTCAACTCAATCACACATAAAGCTTGAACTCCATTTGAGGCTACCCAATGCCTCCTATTATAGAGCATATGAGGAGGTTAGGGTTCCACCTTTGAAGGGATAGAATCCTCCTTCAAAGGGATAGGTTTCTCACATCAAGGGATTAGTTCCTTAAGGTGAGGGATGCATGAACCTTACTAAAGCGTACTAAAGTGCAAAGTCTGGAATAGATGGAGATGAAGTCTGTCACATATGAAGAGTGAATTAATTTATCATTTCAAGGATCATCCTGTGGACACCCCAGTCGAAACCTGTAAAAGCATTAAATACAAAATATATATATGTAAGCATTGTTGAAAGAGATGCTTATGAAGGCATGATTCTTCGAAAAATTTGATCAAAGTTCAATGGTTGTAAGGTACGATACCATCTTGACGTGAAAGCTTGTGTTGTAGTCGAATTTCAGAAGGATCGATGAGATCTATGGGAAATGATGTCTCCCACAGTGCCACCTGAGGATGTCCCTTTTATGGAGAGGGGCGATCCAAAGTACCGCTTCCTTTTTTTAAAATAGGTGTTGAAGTCGACAAAAAGGAAGCCTCAACCGAACGAGGGGTCGTTGATATGAAGGTTCAGGATCCTGGATTTGATGGGTTTAACATAGGCATGGTGGCGAGGGGTGACTGAAAAATGATGATGGGGATTCAGTGGCCCAATGTCCAAGTACAATAAGCAGCTGGGCGACATTCATAACTATTTCTGATGGGGAAATCCCTGGAATCAGTAGGACTTCTAGGGTGGGTATAAATTGTTTATGAATGTCGTGGTGGCTTTTGCATGAGGTGTGATATTCCGACCAAGGGTGTTCAGGGACTGCTGTCATGGGAGAAAAAATGAATAAGTGGGTGGAGGATGTAGTGCGTTGTTTGCGGTCTTTTTACACTTACCAAAAGAATAAAAGAAAGGGGTTTGGTTTGTACAAAACATAGAGACAGGTGCGCCAAAGCATGAAAGTGTTTGCTCACTGATGATGTGAGGAAGGTGTTTTTCTGAGGGTGGGGACCCCATTGGTTGGTATCATGTGCGAGGTTGATGAAGCGGATGAAAAATTATCGCAGATGGGATTATGCTGATGGAGGTATGGTGGGCCAAATGCGAGGCGCGGGAGTGCACTTTTGATATGCTTGTACAACCTGACCGTCCGGAAAGGGGGTTTCATTCCGTATGGTGAAACTTGACCTTATGCATGACGAATGGATGGTCATGAGGTGATTCCTAAACTAAAGTGGTATGGCCATGGTGTCATTTTGCCATGACATATGGTCTACTGTGGGTGACAAGCGCCATGGAGGGGAAGCTCTACCAACCAACGAGAATATTTATCATGTGCAGGGCGAGGTGATGATAAACACAATCGGATATTTGTAACCTATGGCTAATTTCTGATGGAGAAATGATGTGGATATGTAGAGTTTTCTGGGACTCTATCATGTTGGGGGTAGAATGATACCTGCTCTGAAACTTTCAGTGGGTGGAGTTGTGGATGGCTTGCGAGCTTTCCTGCAAAAACAACTAGCTCAATCAAAAGTATCTTCTTTATCGAAATTTATTGAAATTCATGAGCTTTAAAAAATAATATGAGACGGGGCATACCTGTCGGCGCTGAGAATTTATTTTTTAGGAATGCGAATGTGTAGCATCGCCTCTGTTTGTTATGGAGTGTTGATCATGGTGCTGCTTTCAGTTCGGAGAACGGACCTTCTGATCTCTCGTTATGGTCCTCCAAAGTTTTTGAAAAGGGCGATATATAGGTGAATATGGCCCTAATTTAATTCATTTGTACTTGTTGAGTTTTTAAGAGGTCAGAGGCTTCTGCAGAGTAGTTATTGCCATTGCGATCAGCCTGAGCACCAGGGATTAGCGATATCATTCCCAAGTAATCTCCATGAAGTCCTTTTTGTCTAGGTAAATCCCCTCTACAGACAGAGGAGATCCCTCTAGCCCTAGGGTGGGTCTAGCAACTACAGGAACAAACTAAAATCAACCTTCCTAGATTGTAAATGAAATTCAGAGCAAGGAAGATGACCTACTTTGTCCTGATGTTATGTTGTCTTCTTTCATCGAAGCTTCTTGATCTGTCACACTCCTCAAGCTCAATACACACTGCTACAAAAGTTTATTACCTGTACAGAAAATTAAGGCACCATGACAAGCATAAAATCACGACAAACATAAAACAATTACAACCTATCTAACTGATCAAGGAATGCTAGAAATCTCATTATAAATGTAAACAAGGGTGGAAGATAAACATAATTTGCATTTTATTATTATACAGACAAGAGGATTTTACAACCAAGCCTTGATGTTGAGGCTCTCCTTCGGCAGGTTTGTATCCAAGCACGTTTGCAACACCCTCATACACAAAGGTTCGAGATCTCACTATGTTCCTAAAACACAAAAACAATCACACTCTACACTATTCTCCCGAAGCTATGATTTCTTCTTTCCTCTATCTAACTCTAAATAAGCCAGCAGAGGTGAAGGAGGTTTCCTTATATAACAATGGAGGAGGAGGTTATGGGCCCTCAAATAATGGGAAAAGAGCTTATCCTTTGGAGTAGTTCCTATTCCTTGGGAACAAGAAGCCCAAAGGGGAATTCCTCGGCCATATCCTCAAAAAAAACTTCCATCTCTCCACCTTGCGAAGCTTCTAGTCGAGGAAGCTTCCTTTCTATTTTAAAAACTTTCCAAAATAGGATCAACGTAGGTCCGACATTAAGACAGAGCACCGATCAGCGCGGATCTCAGTGTAAATCTCTGCTATCAGCGCGGGTAAAACACGGGGACAAACCGCCAACCTTGAAAACCAGGCTTTTATAGGGATCTTCCAAAAAATTTGTAATGGGAGATGAATTGGCATACAAATTGTGGTTCAAGGGTATGTATTCCATGTTTTGAAAGTACACAAGGGTCACTGTACGGGTTCTTCAGGATCAAGGAACGGGGAGTACAGGGATAGTGACAAATTGATGTCTAACAGATGCCCCCTAAAGTATGAAGCCCGAACATGAGTGAGGGGTAAAATACTTTACAAGTACGTGTAAGGAACTAGACACTTCCAACGAGAGACCTGCAAATCAAGCATAGATACATATACATAATTGAAATCTTTGATGACAATACATGAATCAAGGTATGGACGCAGCCATCTGTAAAAGAGATCATGGTATGGTCGTAGCCATCCATCTAAAAGAAACATGTATCCAATCATGGATAAATCATATCGCCCCGTAGCTTGGATGTTATCAGACAAAACCCAGGGTCTTGCGCTCCGTCCCGACCCAAACAAGTACAAATTCAAGCATGCCAATACATGAGTTGAAGTCGAACATGCAAGAAAATCGCCTGATTACCAACCAATGATGAAATTTGTTAACAAGCGTGAGAGAGAACACCAGTAATGACAATGGTTCTCAAGGTACTACTAGTACAATCCATAGAATGCTAACAGTGAGCTGGAGTCTAACACCCGTGAAATCACTCGATCAAAAGCCAATGAGAACCTATCGTCGAATGCGAAGAACTTACCATTAGGGCATGCAAGCTCTAAGGTACCAGAAAGGAGTCTCTAGATGGACTTCCTAGATAATGAGTTGAAGTTGACAGGAAGCGATCCGTCGAAGGAGGGTCATAATGAATCCCACATTATCGACATGAAACAGAGAATGTAATATGAGTGTTAACCAAGACTAAAATAGAGGATCAGGGAATGTATAAACTACAGAAGGATTTTCTCTTGAACATATCGGTGACACAACTCTGGAATTTGGCAGCATTTGACTCAAATAGGATCAGAGGTCATGTTGACAAGATTGGTAATCGAATGAGAGGAAAACGGATTTCCCAAACCCATGGAGGCAAAGTGATAGAGTGAAGATATCCCAACCTGACACAAACTATAGATAAGTGTCATGTTCAAGAGTGACATACTGCCGACACAACTAACAAATAACTTCCATTTTCCCCCACCATTTCTGGCGAGTAATTATTCATTTTTACACAATCTAGAAGAAGATAACATATGCTTGTCATATAATTTTGTCCTTCAAACAAATCCATCCTAGTAAATTTTACGAGCCCTAGGAAAGAGGAACTCAGTTACATCATGGTGATGGTCTCTGATTTCATCTAGGTTTTAATGAGTCTAAAAAAGGAAGAACTCAGAATCTTTTCATGTTTAGAGAGTTTGAAGAGAAGCGGAAAAGAAAACTCCAACAGGTCCCTTTTCGTAGGTAGTCTCACAGATCTGAAAACGTAGAAAACTATGTCTGAGAGAACCTCTTGGTCACAATAGGCTAAGGTATTCCTTTTTCGTAAATAATCTATCCCAGCCCGAAAAAGGGGTAAACATATACTCGGTAGATATCATTTCGCAACCTTTTAACGAGTTCAAAATGACAAGAGTCTCGGCAATCTTTTCAATTTTCGAGAGTCCGAAAAGAGCTGAAATTTGACTCCTCCTGGAGGAACGAGTGGTATAAAAGATAAAAACTAGTTCCGGTGATGGTGGAACTGCTCAGAACAAGTAAAGGTCAAGAGGTTGGCTAACAAGACCACTCATTACAGAGGTTCCTCAGGAATGGGTAAAATAATCAAGTGAAGTCGTATGATCGGCCAAGCAGATGGTGATGGTGGAATGACAAAACCAAGGTTCATCTGGAAAAACAGGTTGATAAAATGGCAATCACGAGGGGAAAAATGAGAATGGTTTCATTTTTACACAATCTTGAAATCAGGAAACTCTGCTTGAAGTTGGTTTCAATTTTACACAAGCTTGAAATGTGTTAGAAAACTATGCTTGAAACCAGTTTCATTTTTAAACAAGCTTGAAATGGAAACAAACCATGCTTGAAGGTTGTTTGCATGCCCCCATCATGGTGACTCAATTCAAGGTATGTGCCCCCCAAGCTTTAGTGCATTCACCGGAGTAGATTTTTGGTTACTAACAAGTGGATGGAATGAAGGTTCAAGTACGAGATCAATAGAAAGACTCGACTAGGATCTTACGAGATCTGATCAAAAGACTCAAATTGAAAAGGGAACCCATTTCATATTTTAACGAGGTTGACACAGTACAAGAACTGTCCTCATGACCTAATTCATTTTTTAACGAGGTTGACATAGTAAACGAACTATCCTCAAAAGAGCTTGTTTCATTTTTGAAGGAGCTTAACACAAGCAAACGAACTATGCTCCAAGAGACCTTGTTACATTTTTTAAAGAGCTTGACACAAGAAAACAAACTTTGCTCCGTCACGCTGATCATGACATATAATAGGTCATGGCTTCCAAGAGTTTCTCATCTAAAGGGAGAACAACACCCTAGAAATTAGGATCCAATGCCCCCAGTACATTGTGTACTACCTCACTGACTGAATTATCAATGGAAGCGGACATGGAATAGGTGGCCACATAATTGACATGTGGCTTATAGGACACCACTGGCAGGTAAGGACCAGGAAGGCACGACGATAGACAAAATGTACATCAGGACCAAAGAATGAAAGTTGATCAATGGTCACAATCTGACCTTCATGTGGAAAACATATCACACGAAAGAGGGAAGAGACAAGCGCACCCATGGCATAAGCATAGTCACGCCCCAAGAGTAAAATAAAATCCAAGGGGCCTTGGACCACCATCACGTCTATATAGATGGTTTTCCCTCCCAAATTAATAGGAAACTTCGGAAGGATCCCTAATGGTTGACTTCTTCCTCTGTTAAAATCCAATGGATTCTGAGTAACAGGCACAAGCTGTGGAGAACCCAAAGCTTACCATGTAGTTGAGGACAGAATACTAACCAAGGTGCCTTCATCTATAATCATGCCTGGTACGACCATATGGCAGGCCTGTACAGATCTCAAAAGGCACCTAAGAAGGAAGACAGTATCCCATAAATTGACTCCAATCAAAGGAAGCAACCAAACTACATGGAGGCAGTGCCATAAGAATAGGAGGATTATCCCCTTGAGTTACAAGAGCAGAAAGACCATCCTCCTGAACTCTGGGAATAAGAGAAGGAGGATCACTTTCTGGAACTGTGGCGATAGGAGTTGGAGGATCACCCTCCTGGATCATAGAAACTAGAGGATCGCCCTTCGATCCCAGGGAATCAGAGGAAACAAAAAGAACCTAACTAGGATGAGGCCCACTCGATGGAAAAGACCTGATGAACTGTAGATGGAATCAAGTCAACCTTTTTCTCAACCAATGATTTATCGGAAATGGACTCAGGAGACTGACTTTCAGAGAGATCAGAATCGACCAGAGATGAATCCCGATAAATGGGTTGATAAACTATCGAAGGACTCGAAGAAAACTTCTGGTAACTGACGGGAAGACAGGACTCAGAAGCCGAAAGGGTATCCAACACTTTAGAGGCTTCATCCATATAAAGAAAGAGGTGAATGGGATGGTTCCTCTCACACAACCTACAGGGAAATTTGATCTTACCATGTTTCTTACAAGTCTGATTATCTTTAGCTGAAGGCTCATCATCAGCATGATGCCCAGAGGTTGATGATGAAGGATGAATCGAACCAATAGACCACACTTCCAACACCTTGGGAATACCAGGGCAATCACGAAGAAGGTGGTCGCCCTCACATAGCTTGCAAGAAAATTTGACTCTGCGAGATGGAGTGGGAGATCTCTCGATATTAGCTACATGGGTAGTAATAGTTTTTTATTTCCCCCCTAACTTATTTTCCTTCTTCTTCTTCAACTTCTTCTTCTTCTTCTTCTTCTTAGCCACATGGGTACTAGAATCCAAACTTTCACTAGGTGAAGAGGAAGAAAAATGTGAAGAAATGGGCGAAGAAGGTGAGGGGTCAACCTTAGGATCAACATGGGGTTGACATGGTTCAGGCGAAGGGGAACTTGGTTGAGAAGCCGTTTGGATGTTCGAAACCACCGAGGTCGAAAATAACCAAATGGGTAGAACAATAGTTAACCCAGGAAGGGATAACATTGCCATATATGGGGCACCGACATTCCCGAATGAAGGAAAACGATAATGATTCTCATCTGAGGGGATTCCTTGGTTGGTGAACCCTGGAAACGTCGCCATTGGCCTTAATCCTAAGAATTACTAAGGAATATAATTTTAACCAAGAATATTTTGTGGCAATTAATTTTAAGACACTGAAACAGAACTCTACATTTTCATATTTTAAGAGTCAAGAAAAGGATAAAAGGTGACTCTATTCACTTTCAGGTTGAACGAGCGTGAAAGGACAAGTGCTCGATGATCTTTTAAATTTTTAGAGTCACGAAAAGACCAAAATTACTACTCAGGTAATCTAAGAAAGAGGGTGTACCAAGTTTCTGTGAACTGTAATATGTTAGTCATCAGTATTTTTCACTTGTTGGTGATGACTAGTTGTAAAGTTCAATTTTTCTAGCAGCTGATCTAAAAAACTGTCAAATTTCCCAGCTAGAAAACACCCACAAACTTTTTTTTCCCTCTTACCTTTCAGTCCGCCCATGACGAGATGAAAATTCATTATCAAGCCCTATCTAGCCTCAGTCGTACTAGCTTGTCCATCAGCTCCAAAGAAAACAATCCAAATCTGTCCAAAAAGTCTCCCCTAAGTTAGGTAGTGGCGCTTTAGGCATTTCTCCCTTGGAAAATTACCCTAAAGCCAAAGAACCTCTTTCTGCTACAGCCCATTCATAACAGACCTTCCCATTCTGCAAATAAAGTTGGTTACACCCTTAAGTCGCGCCACTAACAAACCCTGAAGTCTCTACAATGCACATGCCCTAGGTCAAAACTGATTTTAGGTGGTTTTATAGTGTTTCAATGGATCTTTCAAAGAGTAGAAGTGTACCAGCATCCCAGAAGACAGTATTTGGCTCCACGTGAGAAGACAGCTACTTCTCATGTGATTTTGAGCCTGGACTGCAACTACAGGGCAGAGATTTGTTTCATTAAGCTCCTGAGATCACAGTCAAAGCATGAAAGGACAGTGAAAGGAAAAATAACACTGTTAAAAGCTGATGAAATGGCATGACTGAAAAACTTCCTTCATCTATAAGCAGAGGGATTGAAGACTGAAAAACCTCCTTCATCTACAAGCACAGTGTTTTTGAGGACTGAGAGAACCTCCATCATTTTATAAGTAGAGGGTTGAAAACTAAGAGCGCCCCCTTCATCTATAAGCAGAGGGCCAAGGATAAAGTTGGATTTTTAGAATTACAATGACTGTAAGGCAAATTTTTTTGGGTACAGTGAGACAGCAACTAAGGGTTTCTGAAATACAGATGATGTTAAAGGCAGAGGCAAAGTAGTAGTGCTTTTAAAAAATTGTTTACAGAAGTTTCTCTGTTATTGGGTTACAATGTGAAGCTAATGGGTTCATCATCAATGAAGAAATATTATTAAGCTGATGGCCAAAGGAGTCAAAAGGTCTTGGTCTCAAACTGACCTCTACCATTAAGTATAAAGGAAACCACTATCAGTATGTTCATCAAACATTCTTCAGTTGGTTAAGATAGAGGTTGAAAAGAAACCAGGCATATGCCAAAAAATAGGCCTCCTTCATAAACAGAGTAAAGGATTCACCATTATTTGAAGATGAAAAGCAATTATTGCATGTGGCAAAGGATTTCAAAAGGGACTGTTGTCAAAAGGGGTGAAATGAATGAAAATTCATGTTTTTGCAGACCTCCTTCACAGAAGAGCAAAGGGGCAGCCTTCCCTTGTTCACTTTTCAAATCTAGTACATCATCCCCTGTTTTATCTCCTTAAAGCTGAAAACTGGATCATTTTGTAAAACTAAGGATAGTTAGTGGTTTTGGTGATGGAGACCTTTTGTAAACAGGTTTTCCACTTACAGTTTCAAATAAGTTTTTACCCACAGTCAAAAGAGAAGCTCAAATAGCACCTACCAGCTCAATCAGTTTCACAATAGGGCATGACCACCTCCAAAGCATCAGGAGCAGACACTGTCAGTTTAGGTTTCAAAAGGGTGAAGCTACCTCCTTCAAAGTGTCAAAGAAAACCTCACATAACACAAGGTGTCTTTCTACAGGTGTCCTTTTTCAATAAGGAAAACACTAAGTGATGATGATATTTAGAGGTGCTGCTCTTTCTATTCATAAAGACCTTTTTCAAACTTATCTACAGTGACAGCAAATGAACAACGCAAATACAAGAGGTGGAAAAGGATATGGAGATTACAGTCAGCCACAGAGAATAAAGGAACAAAATCTTGGTGGACACATAGCAAGATGGCATTAGGGTTCCAAAGGGTTACATTAGTGGTTTTAAAGGTGAATGATTTTCTTGATTCAAAAACATAGTTTTTAATCATGGTTTATAGAACTTCCTACCTCATAAACTATAGATTACCGCATCATTTTGAGGAGTATTCCATTCAATATGACAAAGGTTGCAAAAGACGGAGGTTAAGGAGCGCCCAGGTAGTTTGTTTCAAAATGAGTTTCTGACCAAACAGAGATGAAATTTACAAAAGTGAGAGATTTTTTTGTCCCTCATAGGTTCCAAAAGAAAAACCTCCTTCAGTTTCTACACACGTATCATGGTTTGTGAGAAATGTAAAAAATACAAATGTCACGAGAGAATTTTTGCACCAGGATTCACCATTTTGACCAGTGTTGGGACAGTCAGATTTTGAACAACCAGATGGATACCAAATAAAAAACCTCAAGCATATTTGGAAATTATACTTTTATATCTTTCCAACGAGCCATCTCGGGCCAAATTCTGACAACAGGAAGGCATCCAAAAGTAGCCTGCAATCAACACTATGTTTTTCTGCACCAGCATTCACCATTTTTGACAAGTATTGGGACAGTCAATTTTTGAACACCCAAATGGACACCAAATGAAACAACTCAAGCATATTTGGAAACTATACTTCTATTTATTTCCAACTAGCCATCTCAGGCCCAATTCCGAGACCGCGAAGGCATCCAAAAGTGGCCTACAATCAGCACTATGCATTTTTGTACCAGGATTCACCAGTTTTGACCAGTGTTGGGAAAATCAATTTTTGAACAACCAAATGGACACAAAATAAAAAAATTCAAGTTTTTCTAGAACTTAGACTTCCACATAATTCCAACGAGCCATCTCGCGCCCAATTCCGACACTAGGAAGGCCTCCAAAACAAGCTGCAAAGTGCGCGGCACGTTTGAAAAATTGTGCGGCGCACCTGGGAGAGAAAATACAAGGGTTCTCTATTGATGCGCGGTGCACCTGTAGCAACGCGCGGTACTCTTGCTTCTGAACGTGCCGCACATGTTTTGACACTCACAGCACCTACAACGAGTCTTGAAGTTGCTAAATTCCTCAACCAAAGGGCTGCCATCCATTTTCAAAGGTATTTTCATTTACCCACTTGCTATGATCAAGTTGCTAGATGGTGTTTGAAACAGTGAAAGTCTTGGTCTAAGTCAAGGTAATTTGAGTGAATATTTTGAAGAAAGTTACAGTTTGTTGAGATTGAAGTGTTCATTTTAGCTTCAAAGAGCCTAAACTTCCCTAAAAAAGTGCTAAAACATCACACTCCCTGCAAAACAAAATAAACATTGTTTTAGTGGGGTTGTCAAGCATTAAGGGTATCCTAACTGCTTTAACACAAACCATAAACTCTGTCAGCTCTATGTAGTGGAAAAAAATAGTGGTAAGGAGGGTTGATATTTTTGTTTAAAGATCCGGGCTTGCAGTGGCTATGATTTCCCAACACTGACATAATGAAAATGGTAGGTTTTTATTAATATCAAAAGACCTAATAAACTGCCCTCAAAACAGTGTTAAAAGGTGGAGGCAGTGTTTAAAGGGAGAAACACAGTGTTTGAAAAGTGAAACAGTGGGCCTAATTTCAACAACAGTGATCATTTTATAAGTGCTTTGTCATTTCAAAAGTCCATATCTGTGTGGTAAAAAGCAAAAGACCAGTGTTTTCCTCCTTTGTTCCATGAAAACAGAATTTAGTGAGTGAAGCTATTAAATCAATTTGGAGGTGTTCTTGTTTACCTGTGTGTGAGAAATAGTGAAGACAAGGAAGGTGTTTTTGATTGGAAGCAGTGTTTTTCCTCTGTCTAAATACAAGGTTGTCTTGTTTTTATCAAAACATAAAGGATCTTTGTAAACATACCCGGCCATAGTAACATTTTCACTATGTGCTTGTTATTTTGATAACTTTGGTTGATTGGCATACAAAGGGAGACATAGTGTTTTGGAAAGAGCGGTGATTTTTGTGTTAAAGAATCATTTCACCTAGCATTTGAAGAAATCTGCCTTAGTCAAACAATGACTAACAGAGAGGATAGAGTTGTGTTTGAGAAAGCATTTCAAAAAAAAACCATTAGAGGCAGTTTGGTGTTGCAGAGAGCTGATATTAAAGAACCATTTCACACAGCATTTGATGCATTTCCATTGGTCAAACAGTGACTAAAAAAGAGGACAAAGTTGTGTGCTTGAGAAGAACTTTCCACAGGCTATTTGAGGTAGGGCAGCAAGGTGAAGAAGAACACATTGATGATATGCAGCACAGTGATGAAGAGCAGCGCCATGAAGAAACTCAAAATAGTGATAGATGATGAGGACTTTGCAAGTTTGAAGGAAGGAATTTTTCTTTGAATAGTGAAGGATAATGTAGTACCAGGGAGGAATTTTTAGGAGCTAATTTGAGAATCTTTCCTAAGCTATAAATGACTTAGAACACACCTAGTCTCTAAGAGAAAAGCAGACTTAGGTTGAGGTCTTTAAAATCAGTTTGCAAGGGTGTTAAAACATTGATTTCAAAGCTGCTTTGATCATCTGAAACCACAGAGAGAGACATTTATTGGAGATAGGTATTTTTGTCAAAATTATAGAGATTTTCTTGCTGTGAGTGTTGAAAGAAAATTCTTGGCTGAAGCAAGGATAAAAACAATGATTGAAGGAAAGAGGTTTTTGATGCCAAAAACACAAGGATACTTCCCTTCAAAAACCACAAACATGTCTTGTTAAAGGCCTCTTGGCTCAAACACAGTACTAAAGAGATGACTTTAGTGATGATGAGGAACAAGGCAAAGAGTCTAAACATAGCAGTGATAATGAAGAGAAAAGTGGTGGGCAGTGAGGCAGTGATGAAAGGGAACATTATGGCAGCCAGCACAGCAATAAGGATAAGGGCGATGAAGTACAAAACACTGAAGGGAAAGAGCATGACAGTCATAAAGAAGGCACTGACAAAGACAAACAAGGCAGCCCTCAAGCAAGCAATGATGAGGGCAAGAAAATATAAAACATGGATCATGAAGGGCTTTCTCCAAAGCATGGGCTAGCTGCCTCTCCTAGGCAAGGGGCCATGACTTCTTCACCAAAGCTAAGAAATCCAAACAACAAAGAAGAAAACCAAGAAAAAGCTCAAAATTGCCCAAAGAGGGCGCCCGGTGAGAAAAAAGGAGAGAGACACCTTTAGGCTTGGAATTTTGGCTCGATCTTCTAAACATGTTTCTAAAAATCCTTGAGGGACTTGCTCACCAAAATTGAGCAAATTTTGACGTGTTCTTGTTTTTCGACATTTTTGGGCCTAATTGCGTAAAATCATGGGCATCGCCATTTCAGTTTGGGGCATCATCAAAGGATGAAAATGGTATCATTGGATGCCATAATTTTAGGAGCACACACTCAGCAATTTTCAGAACATTTTAAGATCATTTTCTCCCCCAAAATGGTGAAAAACACTCGCTTGTTCTACACTCTGCCCCGTTTATCAGCAAGGCTTATTTTTTGGGTTTTTACACAGGTCTATTTTTGGAGGACTTCCAGTGGTTATTTAGGAGAAAACTAAACATTTTCAGAAATTAGACACTCATAGCTTTCCAACGAGCTATCATGAGCTTCATTTAGACATCGGGAAGGCTTCCAAAAGTTGCCGGCAAGTCAGGGGACCTTTTGCTAATGTATTTTTTGAGTATTTTTGTAAAAATTGAACCTTTCAAAACTGCTTTTTCCTAATGTGCGTTCAGCTATTTTTGCACATGAGAAGTTATGAAAAGTCAATTTATTTCCCTCTTTTATCATTTTTTAGATATTTTATGAGATATTTTGTGCCTTGGGCTTTGCAAACCCTCAAGGAAAAAATAAGATATTTTGGATAGGCCAATGAGATTGCAAGTTGAACTAAGAGGTTTTCCTCACTTTGGCCTATATATTCCAAAGTCTTTCAGTGTAAACAAGGCTGAACTTGATGAATAGAAGCAATATATAGTCATATAATCTTCGGAAGAAATACTTGTCTCATGCTTTTCGATAGTCTCTTGGATGTTCTTGGATGATGAAAGAGGATTGTTGTTGGATTCCATGACTTGGTAGAATGGTATAGTGTCTTTCTCTTTGTTTTGTTTCCTATTTTTCATTCATAAATCCATGTTCTTGCTTGCTACAGGACAGTAGAGAACAAATTTGAGACATGCCCTTGGAGGCACCTCAAATTTCATGTTTCTTCATAGCTTCCATGTTTTCTTCATTCTTAGTCACATTAAAGAATTCTTGATTGCTCTTTAATAACTTAAGGATATTGTTGCTTGTTTAATTCATGGTTTTATGCATGCTAAGTATGATTTACGGTATGCCCTGCTTACTCATGGCTAGCCATAGCTCCATCCATGAAATTTCTCTTTGACTGATTATATTGTCATTTGTTGAACCAAGGAGGTCTTGTTCTGAACTTGCCCTTTGCCTAAGACCATGCAATCTTGTTTTCAAAATGCCCAATAACTTGAAGTACTGTGTTTAGGCATTCCGGCATAGTGATTTGAGTTGTTTTTCTGTCTTAAGTGTATTTCCCCAAAGTCTGATAGCCATTTCCCAAAAAGAGTTATATATCTCTATGCATGGCTTGAATGTTTATTTCTATGTATTGATTAGCTTATAGTTACATTTCTCATGATTAATTGTTTGCCCTACCATGTTTATGTCAGCTATTAAACTAGTTATGCTTGAAATCCTTTGTTGTTCACAAACTTGATGTCCATCTTACTCCATTTTGCCCAAAGATCCTTTCTACCTCGAATCAAATCGGCCCTTCAACAACATTGTATCACCATCTGATAGCTTTCTTGACCTCTTCAACCCCATAGCCCAGTTGATCTGACATATTTTTACCTATCTTATATCTTTTATCAGTTTCATCCCTCACAACCTAAAAACCAAAAACCAAAAACCAAAAAACCTACTTCATAACTAGCCTAAAATTAGAACACAATAATCAAACACACAGATATCCCTTACACAAATAGAGAGAGCCCTCTCTGAGTCCAGGAAGGCTAGGTCCTTGGGCTCCAAAGTCTAGTTTGATGTTACACTATCATTTGGCTTGCCAATCAGCCAAATCACAGGACCCTAACACAATATACACCTTGGTGATCAAATGAAAGAGAAATGACCAAGGAATTAACATACGTGCAGGCAGTCTCCCTAAATGTTGTGTTCGGTGTATCATAGTTAGAGGGCGACTGACTTGGCTTCCTCTGGATAAAGGATTGCAACCTATCAGGGTCTCCCTTAATATACTCGATGGTACGGGGAGCACAAGTCCGTACTAGCGTTGTCTACTGCTAGATGGAAAACGAGAGCTACTAGGTTTAATGACGCGAGAACACGTCAATAGCCTGGACCTCTAAGTATGATCGTTAAGTTTCAATGCTTCCTTAGGTTGATTGAATAAATTTAAATGGTTGATCTTGAATTATGTCTCAATTCCAAGGCCCTACTATTGTCATCAGAGAACTCCTATATGCAGCTATATGAGAACAGAAATCCTTCAATTTGATGAATGTTATCTAGTTAAAGGAAGAGTCTCAAACAATGATGCAACAAATAGTAAGACTGCAAACGAAATTTTTTCCTAACTAGATGAATTTCACTATTCAAAAAGTAATCTAAAACATTCAAAGACACGAATCATGCAATGTAATCTATGCGAAATCTTCTTTTTGAAAACTATGCAATCTTAATCTATGCACAATTTTCTTTTTCTTTTGAATGAATAAGAATGCACTCAATGCATTTTTCGATGAAATGGGGATCTACTTAATGCATGCTTTAATGAAAGAGAATGCACTCAATGTGACCTTTAGTTTCCAATCATTAAACAATGTAATCTAATTTCAATGATAAATTTCAAACATGACTTTTCAATGCAACTTGATCTAATACATTTTACAAAAAGCAAACTTTGAGATGAAAACTAAATGAACGCAAATTTTCTTAATGCAGAAAGGATGCAACCAACATTAAGAATACAATCATGTTTTGAACACTTTGTAATGAAATTCCCCAAAAGGCTACGAGACATATGAGTTCAAGGACAAAGAGGACTTCCAAAGCATGGGATCAAAACAAGGCATTCATTCCCTTTTACATCAAGAAATCAGAGAAAGAAGACTTTTCAGCTGAACAATGAACAATGTAATCTATGCTCACAAGCGAACAAGCGGACCAAATGAACTCGAGAGGAACTTGAGACTTGAACACTCAATCAACCAAAAATCAAAAGGAGATCAACTAGAGATGGCTCCCCAAGAAAGGAAACTGACTCAATCAGCAGGGTGATGTCCCGCGAAGCATGCAACTAGGCAAGTGATGCACGATCCTAGAAAAACTAGGATGTAAGGATGCACGTCCCAAAAAAAAAAAAAAACCAATCTAATGAGTCAATAAAACCAACTTGAGTGAAGGGGCGAAAGTGTAAATCATACAGAGAAAAATACCAGAAGGTCAAGACGCACTGGTGAAATACTTAGGGAAAAAATATTAATTTTTCACACATGCTGGAATTGGCACGACTTTAGGAGCTGAAACTAGCGCCAACGGCCCATTGGTGCGGCTTTCTAATTGAAAACTAGTGCCAATAGACGTGATTTTTAGAAAAATAAAAGCACCAATGCCTCAAAAATAAAATAAAAAATAAAAAATAAAACAAATAATTGCTCCTAACCAAGGCCAAACTCACCACTTCAAGCAAAAACTAAAAGATTGTAATTGATGAAAAACATAGGAACAAACAGGGAAATGGTTGTTCGACTCAACTCGTTGAATGACTAAGACCTCAAAGAGTGACAAACTCAAAGGAAACTCCCCAGTGGATTCGCCAACTTGTTGTCTAGGTAAATCCCCTCTGCGGACAAAGGCGATCCCTCTAGCCCTAGGGTGGGTCTAGCAACTACATGAACAAACTAACATCGACCTTCCTAGATTGTAAATGAAATTCAAAGCAAGGAAGATGACCTACCTTGTCCTGATGTTATGTTGTCATATTTCTTCAAAGCTTCTTGATCTATCATACTCCTCAAGCTCGATACACACTGCTACCAACGTTCGACTACCTGCACAGACAGTCAAGACACCATGACAAACATAAAGCAATTACAACATATCTAAATGATCAAGTAATGCTAGAAATATCATTATAAATGTAAACAAGAGTGGAAGATAAACATTAGTTTCATTTTATTATGATAAAGACGAGGGGAGTTTAAAACCAAGCCTTGATGTTGAGGCTCTCCTTCGGCAGGTTTGTATCCAAGCACGTTTGCAACACCCTCATACACAAAGGTTTGAGATCTCACTATGTTCCTAACACACAAAAACAATCACACTCTGCACTATTCTCCCAAAGCTATGATTGCTTCTTCCCTCTATCTAACTCTAACTAAGGCAGCAGAGGTGAATGAGGTCTCCTTATATAACAATGGAGGAGGAGGTTATGGGCCCTGAAATAATGGGAAAAGAGCTTATCCTTTGGAGTAGTTGCTATTCCTTGGGAACAAGAAGCCCAAAGGGGAATTCCTTGGCCATATCCTCAAAACAAACTTCCAGCTCTCTGCCTCGCGAAGCTTCTAGTTGCAGAAGCTTCCTTTCTATTTTAAAAACTTTCCAAAAGAGGATCGGTGCAGGTCCGATATTAAGACAGAGCACCAATAAGCATGGGTCTCATTGTAAATCTCTACTATCGGCACGGGTCAGACACGGAGACAAAGTACCGACCTTGAAAACCAGGATTTTATAGGGATTTTCTAGAAAAGTTGTAATGGGAGATGAATTGGCAGACAAAGTGTGGTTCAGGGGTATGTATTCCATGCTTGGAAAGTACACAAGGGTCACTGTATGGTTCTCTAGGATCAAGGAACAGGGAGTACAGGGACAGTGACAAATTGATGTGTAGCAGTCATGCACTTTAAATTTTTTAGTCTTAGTCTGTCAGGATCCGTACAAAACTGGTTTGTATGGATTCTAAGTAAATGTTTGCCCTATATTGCATGCGCGATCAGGTAAGAGTGCACCCTCCATGTGCATTTTCTATGGTTTCACGTGCTTTAAGCACTATGTTCCCCTTTTTTGGAGCGCCTTATGCGCACCTGTGAGAGATACAGGCACGCCTTGAGCGTGCATGCCTAAGGGACAGGCGTGCAAAATGCCAAGGCAAATTTTTTTGAATTTCTACCTATTTTTTATGTTTTTTTTTTGTTGTTGATGGGTCCATGTTTGGATGAGAGGTTGTTGTGGAGGGAGCGGAATTGGCCCGAGCTACGTATGGCATTAGCTACCGATGGTCCGGCGCGCCGATATCTGGCACAATGGGGGCTCCTGAAGTTCGTGGAGAACAAGCTTCTCTGGTCTCATGACCGACTACTATGTTACTTGATCTAGCATTGGCATAGGAGGTGCAACATGTTTGTGTTGCGTGGAACCAACCTTGCTATCCATCCTAAGACGGATGTATACTTTGTGACGGGGCTACTGCCTCATGGTGAGGTGTTGCAGTATCCACTTCCTTCTGGGAGGGTGGATTTGGAGAGGTTCCGGGCACCTCACTATGGTGGGGCGCCTCTTATGGAGGGGTGCATCAGCATTCCCTCGGTGACAGACCTGACTGAGTGGTGCACTCTGGCAGCTATTATTTGACTTGCAGGGTCATCGGCTCCACATCGGGCATTGGGCCCGCAGGTTGGAGTCTTGCACCGCCTTAGGTACGGGCACTTCTTTGATTTTTCCTGACGAGATGGTGACATAGTTTAATAAGTTTCAGAGTGGATCAAAGCTACTTGCGTACACCAGTATTCTATGTAGCATTATGTACGAGAGGGTAGTGCTATTGAGACCAATGGTGGCAGTGCCTCCTAGGGGGCCACGAGAGCCTCGTATGAGGAAGTGGCTTCTGGTGATGCCGTGAGGGGGTGGGGGTATGGTGGGGTGTTATTGGAACGCCACGATGGAGGCCTGGTTTGAGGTCAACCCCTAGATGTTTCTACCATTCCCATACGAAGGGATGGAATTCCAAGGGGATCTAGAGATGGGTCTCCCTCTTGGTTATGCTTGGGGGCCAACAGGTATGTTTTTACATTTTCTGCATTTATTTGAGTATATATGTGCTTATGTGTTTTGATGTGACTCTGACATATTTTTTGTTTCTCTTGCAGATGTTAGCAAGGTAGGTCACCTCATGGCTCGATTGGTTGGCCACAGTCCTCTTGAGAGACCTCGGGGAAATCATGGGGGGCCGGGAGGAGATGCTGCACAGCTTCAGGGTGGTGGACCTAGTGGTGGTGCTGGCCCTTTGGGAGAGGGCAGTAGCTCAGCTGTTGCCTAGGCTGCAACCGAGCGAGCTCATGCCAATTTAGAGGCGGTAGACGCTGATGCAGTGGAGGCTCGCATTGCTGATTTGACTACACGTGTGTCAGTTCTAGAGGATGCTTGGGGTCAAGTGGACCGCTTGACCCGGGGGATGCCTTCTTGAGGCTTTTTGGATGATCTTGAGGAGGTCTGGCTGGAGATGGTGATGGCCCGGGAGAGGGTTTATCGGCCTATTTTACGTCGGGTGGCAGTCTCAGTTGTGACGGCGGCTCCAGTAGTGGTACCAGGAGCGATTGTGGGTCCAGGTGCCTCGCCTGGGGGAGCACTGCCCTAGAGTTTTCTTGTACATGGGGAAAGCCCCCATTACGAGGATGCTTCCCCTAATTTTGACAAATTTTTCTGTATATTTGGGTTGCCCAATGGGTCAGCGAAACTATTTTTTATACTCGGACATATACACTATGATATATATACATGAGAGATATTTTTTGTGGCTCTACATGTTGTGCCCCCTGTTTTTGTTTATAGATGTTGTTATACTGATGGATATCTATGTTTTTGGTTTTTATGTATGATTTTTTATCAGAGATGCATTTCAGTTTAGAATATTTTTAGTTACGCGATCAACTGTTTGGTTTTGACTCCTTGGTATATGTATAAATGTGATGTAGTCAAATTGTATGCTTAATCTTTTTGCACGCAAATATTTTCTAAATAGATGTGTATCTCTTGTCTCAAATGTTTGGTTTAACTGCGACACTACTAACTGGGAATCGAGGTAGACATGCATATGGTGTATGCCTTGATGGAGGGCGTCACACATAAGTCCGATGACGGCGTCATATTCTGCCTGATTGTTTGTTGTTGAACTGATGCACACACCATTTGTGTAGAGTGGCGATCGGTCAAGGTGATAGATGACCCAGGCAACTGCTGCTAAACTTTGAGACCATCTTGATGCTCCATCAGAAAATCCAAAGTAAGGTTTGGATTGGTAATCCATGACGGCACTTTGAGCGCATTTTTTAATAAGTATTTTGGTCAAAAATTTAAAGTGGTTGGGTTTGTGTATGTTCACTCTAGGGCAGGGTCAGCTTGGCCCTCATGGGTAGAACTTCTCGAGGTAAAGGTCGTTGACGGAGTTGCTGAGGCATGCCCCGTTTGGTTCCGTCAAGATGTATGCCCCCTGACGGAGGCAATGTTTTATGATTTAGGGTCCTTTCCAAAAAGTTTCAAACTTTCCTGGCCCTAAGGCTTCTTTTGTGACATCATAGCGGAGGGCTAATTCTCCCTCGATTAATGAGCGAGGGTTGATGTGTTGGTCGAATGATGATTTTACCTTTTTCTTATGGGCCTCGTTGTGTTGTAGTGACTCTCGTCAGCTTTTTTCAACGAGCTCTTGTTTTACTAGGCACTGTTCTAGAGGTTGGGTATCATCGAGGAGTTTGGTGGCGGCATGAAAATTCGAAATATTTTTGAATTTCCACCTTTTGTGACAGGAATAAGGTGGAAATCCTGGGACGTGGAGGTGGCTGTAGTCCTATTTTCGATATTCGATCATACAAATCGTATGTGCTGTATCGTGTCATCAGCATTTGACGGGGGAAGAATCTCCATGATGGGAGTTTTCGTAAGCGCATGATTGGGTTCCCCTCTAGGATGGTCAATTTCCTGTGGGGGGGAATTGTGCTTATTACAGAGGTGCCTGAATGTTTCCATTAGTGGGCCTACCTCTGGTTTGTGGTTTTGGCCAGTGCAGATGGTGCATGGTACCATTATGCCAACGGAGTAGATTGTGTGGGAACCAACACTACTCGTCGTCCCCGATGTGGACGCTTTGAAAGGATCTGTTGTAGAAGATGAGGTCTTTTGTTTCGATTTTCGCGTCATTTTTTTAGGTGTATCTAGCTCTGTGGGGGAGCGTAGACTTAACGTTTCTCTTACTGCTTTTAGTTTGGGGAGATGCTCACATTTAATCGTATGGTGAAAGTGTGAACAATTCTGGCAATAGGTACGCGTGATCTTCTCTTGGTTAGAGAGAAGTCTCTGAGGGAGTGAAGAGACTGTGCGAAAACTGCTTGCCAGGGGCTTCAGTTCTCGACACTAATTGACCCGATGGTCATTCAAGTCGCATAGTTTGCATGTTATCCTAGGTTGGGCCTGGATCATGCTTGGTTGGTGCGCTTTCCCAACTTTCCCGTCATGTCGATGTGGGTGTGGGGTTATTGGTCTGGGGGTGATGTACTCTCTAGATCGCTTGAGTTCATCATCCCATTTCTTCTCTATTGTATAAATCATATCAATGAGGGGACAGACTCATGGGATATTAGTACAACGTTGTCCATAGTGATTTCCCTAACATACAGTGCAAAATAGCCTAGATATGGAGATCCCGTCGTGCTCAATTTGTGGTCTGGTAGGGTACCAGCGTTGTAACGCTGCTAAATCAGGAAATGGAGACCACATGATTGGGCATTTTTCATAACGTGCATATTGGTCTTCTCTGTGGAGAGTGGTTGGGGTGCCTAGGGGTTCCCTGATTAGTTGCTTTTCAACTCTCAAGAATAGGATGGACATGTTCGTCACATCTCTTGAGTTGTCGAGCTGTTCACAGATTCTGAGTCTGCATCATCTTCTTGGGAGAGGTAGACTATAGCTAAACGAAAACTAGCGATGGCTAACCGGAATCGAGGGATATAGCGACAATTCTCCAGAAGGTGATTGTCGGCGCATAAATGAAATGTGAATTGTGCTACCCGCAATCCAACGTAGTAAACCCGTTCTATAGGATACCATATGTGGATGAGTTCTAGGGCTGCACATTCTTTGAGGAAGTGACCACATTCATCGCACACCATGCAGCGTATGACAGGAGGAGGCATGGCTGGGAGCCTTTTAGGTGATCGTCGCTCCTCCTGTAGGTACAGGATGACACGAGGTTCATCTCCAGCAGACTGGTTGGACAGCTCCTCTTGATAGGATCACTCGATGGCATGTAAAACGTCCCTATATCATGGGATCTCTAGGAAATGATGGGTATAGTGCCCATAATTGTCGCAGATAGCGCATGCGTGATTGGTACAAAATGCTTTGCCTTTACCTTTGGTGGTAGGTTCCTTTTTACGGGAACGAGGAGTCGCGAGGTCTTCCTCAGAGCCGAGGAGTAGTTTTAATTTGTCCAGCTCTGGGTAGATATGGGTAGGGTGGCCTATTCCATCGCATGTGGCGCAAAATGGTGATTCTTGTTGTATGGCGAGAGTTTCCAGCTTATTTCCTCTCTTCTCAGTTTTCTTAGCGATAATCCTTGGTTTTGCAATGGGAATTTCCTTTGCATGGATGTTTTCGACTGTTTCTTGGATGGGTGGGGCCTCCTCGAGACTGAGGGGCTTTAACCTTGTGGCAGTGATGTGTGTGGCCCCTGTCCGAGTAGGGGGAACGAGATACCAAACCGGCATTGCAAATGATATGTCTGGTAACACCACTATTGCCAAAACCTGCTGGGAGACGAAACCAGTTGGGGGGTAGAGGAAAGGGGTTTGGGATGTGGCGTAGGCTAGAGAGGCTTCCGTGGTCGAGGAATTTGTGTCATTACTGCTTGTGTCTGTCTCCTAACTAGCTTCAGCATTTGATGTGAACATCATGCACACCGGAGCTCCTGTGACATTGGGTGATGACTCAGGTATAATGGGGGGATCTCCTAGGAATGATCCTAGGACGGGCGACGGCTTGAACTAGCCAGGACCATATTCTTAGGACTGTGGCATCATGTCTGAGGATGTATCTACATAGGGTAGAATTTCATCTGCTTTTGTTCAGGGTCTTTTCTCGCTATGCGTCAATTGGTCAATAGTAATGATGTGGTCCTCGTGGGGGAACATAATAATGCAGAAGACGGAGGAGGCTATGACTGACATGGCGTACATATAACTCAAACCAAGGAGTATATTATAGTCCAAGTGAGCATCCAAGACTTCAATCTCTATATGGACCGTCTTTCCGGCTAAGCAGACTGGGACGTTTTGGTAGAGATCGACGGGGTTTGAGGGATGACCATCGTATGCTCTGAGCGTGATGACTGATTGCTTTAGTTCGAGAGACCCTAACTTCTGCCAAGCATTTTTTGACATGATGCACGTGGATGCACCTTCATCAATGACACATCGGTGAATGGTAATATTTTGAACCAACACTTGTATCTGAAAGGTGACCATCGAAGGAAGCCTAGGGGTGGCTTTTTCTAAATCAAAAGCCATTAGGCGCATATCGATAGGATCAATAGCACCTAATGCAGAAAGCAAGGCTTTCCATTGTTTCGGGCATGACTACAATACCTCCAAAGCTGACACAGTAGTGGGAGATTGTGCTAAATCATCCACTATGCTATAATTATGGGCCGCTTTGGAGTAGTTTCCTGCTCGCCTATTTGGTCCCTTAGCCATCTTAGGAAATGGTTCAATAGGAATATTTAAAATGGTTAAAGGTGCAGTTGTTGCACTGGTACTAGGGTTTGAAAAAACATCTCCTCCCTAGTCATGTAGATTCCGTGGCTGTTTTTTCCGGAGTCGTCGGGATTTTGTTGCTGAGTGCTAATTGTCCCTTGATGGGGGAAAGGTTCCTGCATCATAGCTATCTATTGGGAAGATCCTCCTTGTCCT
This sequence comes from Pinus albicaulis, assembly GCA_034641835.2. Classification (NCBI taxonomy): domain Eukaryota; kingdom Viridiplantae; phylum Streptophyta; class Pinopsida; order Pinales; family Pinaceae; genus Pinus; species Pinus albicaulis. The sequence goes on from CM076573.1 coordinate 724,264,138, forward strand.
CGGTTACTATGTAGCTTCTTTGGCTCAGGGAGATCAGGATAGTGGTGAGTGTAATGGTCGTACTCACCACAGATTGAACAAGAGTGGTTTGTTCAAAGAGGTGGCCTTTTGCTCTGTTGTTGGGCATTGCTTGGCTCCTAGTTTCGATCTCAGTTGGAGTTACCTCTAGCCTCAGATCGTGGAGGTAATTATTGGTTGTTGCCCCCCTTTCCAGGATTCCATTTGGGCTTTTTGTTTCCTTTTTTCTTAACCACGTTAGGAGGGTAGTTCTCTTGGTTATATGATTGTCGTGGTTGGTTTTGGGAAGGCTACGCAAAGTTCACCTGTGCATTATTCTACATAGGCGGGTCCTGTGCTAGGGACTGAGCATAACGTGGTCCCTGGTTCACACCTGGCTGTTGGGGGGGAGCTCTTCCATTAGTGTGTCTATCTGCATATTGGGTCCCCTGAGCCAAAGGATAGGGTCCTCCATGGTGATACGTCGATGCCCTATTGGTCAATTTTTGCTAATGCATATGATGATTTTGAAAACCGGGTTGTGGTATGTTCTAAGTAGAATCATATGTATAACCAGGGTTTTGACTGTTGATGCCTAGGTAACTTTGGGTCAATGACCCAATTAGACCTTCTACAGAGTTTGACATGCCTAGAAATTCTTTATAAGTTTGCAGGCACGAGGCATTTGGCAGGATATTGTAAATATATCCTGACTACGTATAAATCAGCTCGAGCTATTGGGCGTTGCTAATGGCATCCTCTTTGGATATGGGTCTTTGTTGTGCCACATCCTTTGAAATCTCTGCGGTGAGAGTTTTTAGGAACAGGTCTAATAGTACCCGATCATCTAGTTTGGCTTTACATAAACTACGACGTTGCCTCCATTCATGGAGATGGTCCGATATATGGACAGTGTGGTTTTGCCTAAAGTGTGTCAGTAATTCCATTCCAGAATCATGGTGAATGGGTAACTAAAAATATGTTAGGAACGTGGTGGCGAGGGCGCTAAAGGTTCCATGTGAAGTAGATGGTTGCTCCACATACCATTTCGCGGCTACTCCTGTCAGAGTACATTGAAATAGTCTCAATCGAATAGTGTCGTCAATGATATTGTTCGATGAGAACCACAGATGGAAAGTCATCATGTGATTTCCTAGGTCTTCCGCTTGCTTTCCTTCAAACTTTGGAATGTCTGAAGGGAGCTTTGTGCGCATGCGAGGCCATGTAGGGTTGTGTGCGATGGGGTCATTTGTCAGCTTGGTTAAATCTGGTAGATTCAACGAAGCTAAGAAAGGTGACTGGCAGGTTGATGCCATTACAACTTGCAAAAGCACAAAGTTCTGGTTAGGAATAGGGTTAGTCTATGACGTACCCTGCTATGTATTCGACTGGCTTCCCGAATGGGTAGCACTCCTCTTCCCTCTAGGGGTTGTGGGAGGAGTGGTGTGTGGTTTGAAGTTTGAAGACCAATCAGGGTTCCCAACTAAGGATGCCCCAATAAAGGATGAACTAATAATGGTGGCAGCATTCCGTCTTTGACGCCAAAATGGTGAAATACCTGGAACCCCTCTTGGTAATAGGGGGAGGTCCAAAAGACGTCTAGGTCAACGAGGTTCGTTGGGTCCGTTCTGGTGTCGACTAGATCTGGTTTTGGAAATATTTGAGAGGATAGATATTATGATCAAAGAAAAATCCGATCGCATACATAAAACAAATCTAAAATAAAATTAATTTTCCCTTTAAATTAATCCTATGTGATCAGTCAATTAAAAAATATGGTTTTTGTTTGTTTTCATATGATACTCGAATCCTAGAAGACCTAATCTTCCTCACACACTCAAATGTAACTGGGCCTTGAGAAAATATCTTGCGAGTGCTGGCACAACGTCCCGTAAGAGCTGGCGACGCCCCGAGTCAGCAGAAGAAAATCCACCAAGATAAGGGTAGAGGATATAGCATTTTCCTGCATCATCACCTATAGGTAAAGGATGCCCTATTTTGGCCACTAAGTACCACCGTCCCACGTGAGCGTTCGAGTCTTGGGCTTCTTGGTAATTCATCTAACAGTACCGAGTATCAGCTAACTAGGCCTAAGCCTAATCCCCTCTGAAACGGGTCTCTGTTGCGCTCAAGTTTTATTTTCAGTGGGCTGATAGGTGGATTTAAAAGCTCCCTAAATAGTCAACTTCTATGTTTCAAGATGAATAATGATCAAGGCATCTTATTGGGCCTACCCCCTTGATCCTAACTTAGACTATAAATTCTTTTATGGCCCCTGTGGGGAGGATTTAGTGAGTTTTGCTAAGTTAGTTTTAGGTGTCTTTACTTTGCTTAGTGGGTGGATGTGTTGAGAAAAAAGTGAACAAGCACATAGTTTGAACATGTGGATATGCGATGATCCTTTTCAAAATCCCCTATTAAACTATGTTCTACTATTCCTTTCTCAAAAGAAAAACATGTGCGGATATGGGCCGCTTTCTATTTTTCCTAGTTAATCTATGTGATCAACTATAGGGATATGGTGAGTTGTGAATAGAGTGTTCATATGATTGCCTAGGATCACCGAAGGGTGCAAAGGCAGCAGAGATTACTTTCTCTTCTATCGAAACTTTAATACTGGTCCCAAAATCTTATTGCAAAAATTGAACTAAACTAATTTCTTTTACACTAGAAAAAAAAAACTAGCTAAGCATGCGTGGACTTGGGCCACTTACTTTGGCTAATTATCTAGGTTTTTTGGTACCTAAATTTTCAAAACATAAAATTCTTTCAGAATGAAAGTTCATTTTACCCCCTACTTAAACTATGTGTGAACTTTGCAAAAATCAACTTGAAATAAAACTGACACTAAGCCTATAAAAAGCAGTTAAGAGTGAGCTTTAGCAAGCTGTGGGGTACCTCAACCAGTGCTGGCAGATATATTATGGGCTGCCAGAAACTTTACAAGTAGGAAAAGATAGAAATATGGGAGAAATTTCTCATTCTGTATTTTGTGCGTGAAAGGCTGCAATAGGCGCAATGTCTACGTGCAGGTCAGCTCTGAACACGCACTTTGGGCATGCCTATCTGACGGAAAAACGCGTAAATTCTTGCAAAAGTAATTTTTGGAGTTGTTATGCTTCAGTCTATCACTTGGGATGAACTAGGGACTGAACGAGAAAAAATGGGAAAATCTCAGCCCCAACTCCACAACGCAAACAGAGGTCTCTGAAAAAAGGCACAACCACATAAACTTGGAAATAAACGTTAGTGGAGTCAACGATCCTGTGTTAGTGTGTTTGGTGCACGCATGTACGAAATCACACCAACTTAAGGGGTGTGATTTACCCTCTTAAGTTATTTTTCAGAGGCAGAAAATATGTGGCGTCAAGCAAGTTAGTGGAACAAGCTTAAAACATAAACATACTAGATAGAGAAATAGCATGCATATTCAAACATAAAAACTAAACTAAAACTAAAAAAAATAAAACAAAATCTCTAAATAGAGTCAAACAACTGGAATAATCCAAACAGTCGTGCTTACGTCCCCTCTTATTGAGTGCTGGTAGGAAATGAGGATGAAACTTTAACCCACTTGCCAAGGGGCCCTTAGAACTTGGGTTATAAGTCCCGATGCAAGGATGTCTTCACTTCCAAGCTTGCCTCAGTGAAAATTCTCCCTCTCTCTACTATGGTGGACTGAAGTTGTTGGATGGCCAACAATTGAGTCCCCTCTATCTCAGCTCCGGATCACACATTCCTAGGATTGTGCGCTTTTCTGGTCAAAAGGCATGCAAAGGTGCTCTTATCGAAGGTTTTTGCACACAAAATCATTTAAGACTTGCTCAAATTTTATTTTTCTTCAGACCTTAGAGATTTTTAAATACTTTACAGATTCTCTAATGTCTTTCAACCCTATAAATCCTTCTACCTTACATAAAATAATGTCATCTTTGCTTGTACAATTTTCCAGTATTAATAGTCGTCATCACCAAGCTCCCTATCTGGGTCAGGCTTCCTAACTTACCTGCTCATATTTGGGACTACTCTGTCTTTCAAGGAATCGAAAACACCCTTGGACGCTTCCTGGCAACGGACACCTCCAGGGGGGGAATCAGGCATATATACCTTTGGCAGAATTTGTGCTAAAATAGATATCAGCAAAGCCTTGCCTGATCAAATCATTCTCAAAGTGGGAGACTTCCATTGGACTCAGACCCTAGATTATGAGAACACTGCTTTTGGAAGTCGTCATTATCATCAAACAGGGCACTTGCAGAAATCTTGCTCCTCTTTCCTTGCCAAAAAGAATAAGAGCAACCGAAAATAAAAATCCAAAAGCTAGAAACCATGTGTACCGCCACCCATGGATGACATCGACTCCTCCAGCTCGGATGAAGAAGAGATCGAAGCAGAGGAGGAAGAGGCAAAGCAAGAGACAAACATGATCTCAGCAAACCCTGGAGGGCCCAACGTTCCTTCGAGCACTCAGAAGTAGTCTCATGAAACCTCCTCCTCTGACTCAGATAAGGATCCAACTCCTTTAGTCACTAACAACCTTCAAGTGGTTCTACCACATCTGCCCTAGGATGGTTGGGTAAGAGTTTCAAAAATCAAGGGAAAGAACTATCGTATTGAGGACTCCACCCACTCTAGGTAGATTCCTATTTTTTTCTTTTAGCTACCATGATCATCTTTTAGGGTCCCGTTGCTTCTCTCTTTTCTAATCATGGGACCGAGGTTGGCTATTCATCATTTCTGGTTACCCAGATTTCTAGCCTATCTTGTTTGTAATCCTTCTTGTACCATAAGCTTTTCTAATATAATTAGTCTAATTTACCAACAAAAACAACAAATGTTGTGAAAGGATAATGTATGAATCCCCCCTTATGATGTCATGGAGTGATTTCTTTTAGGAAGAATGACCATGATGATATCATCGTTATTGTCTATTCTATATTTGGAGCAAGATCTTAGGAGCTGTTAGCCACCCATAATATTTTGTCAAAGCAAACAGGTGGCTAAATATGTTTATGAGCCTTCAAGAGAAACATTTCCTTGGTAAATCTATCATTCTGGAAGCCTCTGTGTGTCTTCTATCCTTCAAATTTATCTTCAATGTTGTTTCCATTGATGTGCCCTACTGTTTTTTGAAAGAAACTATTTTCAAAAGGCCTCCATTTTCTCCTTTTTCACTCCCACAAAATCCCCATTTTCGTCCTTAGTTCTTTCAAAAATCCCTCAAAAAACATCCTCATATAACCTCTAAATCTTCCTAAATCCCCTTTTAAACCTTATATTTCCCTTTATTTTTTTAAAAATCCCTCCTCCCATCTATCGGAACCTCCAAATTCCTCAAAAAACCCTTCAAAAATCCTAAAAAACCCATTTTTTACATTAAGGCCTTAAGCCCCTTTTGGCCTTAGCCCTAGCCCTTGTTCTCCATATAATTCGTGCTATGACCAAGCTGTAAGGCCTAATCGCAATCGCAAAAAACTCATTCCCTTTTTTCTTTTTCCCCGAATCTCGATGCGATGAGCCCCTCTCCTCCGATCTTCCAATCTAATCTCGACCGTCGAATCCATAAGAACCGACGGCTGAGATTCAATTGCGCTCCGCTCATGAGCCCATCACCTGTGCCTGCTGATTTGATCTAGACCGTTGAATCCACAAGAACCAACAGCTAGGATCTCATCGCGCTCCACCTATAGCCCTCCATCATCACCCCGCCGATTTAACCCTGACCGTTGATCTCTTTCGATCCTACGGCCAATGCTTAATCGCATATCGCAAACACAGTTTTCCCTTTTTTCTTTCCCTCCAATGGCCCTATTCCCTGATTTGATCCTGACCGTCGAATACACAAGAACCGATGGCCAAGATTTCATCTCACTTCGCATTTTCCTTTCTTCTTTTCACTGTTCCGCTGATCACCGATTAGATCTCTGTCGTCCATTCCTATAGATCCGATGGCTCCCATCTTTCCGCTCATTCACTTACCATGTTTTCCTCTTGTTCAAAAACTCTGCTTTCTCTTTTAATCTCAATTGTCCGATCGGCAGATCTAACGGTCCTAACTCAACCCCACCATTTGTTCCATCCCGTGCATCTTACCTCCCATCGCGCGCTATCCGCACCGCCCGATCAATACCAAGAGATCCAATGGCTTAAACTTCGTTTCACAAAAAATTTGCGCCCAAGAGTTAACGTTTCAAAATTATGCGAAATGGATGGTCTTAGGAATCCACGTGTCACTCACTGAGTGGAATCGCGTTGTTTTGGGAATTTCCGCTTTCCCCCTTTTCGTTGCGTGAAAACCATTCCTGTTTCTGCCTTACCGCCCTCCACAACGCAACTTTAGCTTTAATCCCAGTCATCGATCTCTGAGATCGGACGGCTCTTATTATATCACAAACCTGTTCACCTGCTTTTTAACTTTTCTTCCAAATGACTCCATCGATCGATCCCCACCGTTGATTGTTCTAATCTAATAGCCCACATTTAATCTCGCCCCATTCGTCTACCATCCATATAACCTCCCGAACGACCTCATCGAAAAATCTCAACCGTAGATCACCATGATCTGACGGTCCACAACGCACGTCGCACCCAAACTCGCATCAGACCTGTTTTTGCCTTCTGCCATGATTTTAAGCCCTTTTTCTGCTGAATCCAGTTTTTCCCCTCACTGCTGCCCCATCCCCATGAACCTCTGAAGTAGTCCTTCCCCACTCCTACTGGTTTTTATAATGAGATTTTTGTTTTTTGCAGGTTTCAAAAGGTGGTGAACCCATACAGTCTCCACGGTCACATTCATGGTGATATATAGTGCTGAGATACTGTCTCAGAGCTGAAGATCAGAGAAGACACCACTAAGGAGGTTTAAAAACATGTTTTATTGAAATATCAGTGTTAATAACCCAGACATAAACCCTCTGACGCCTCTGTAACCTGTATATTCACACAAACAGGTCAGCAGAAGTTTAAAGTGTATCAGGAAGCGATTAAAGGGTTAAAGGCATAATATTGAAGATTAAGAAGCCTAATCCACAGTCAACACAGATTAAATACAAATCATTGATCGCGGCAGTGCAGAGGACACATCAGCAGGACATTCCTTTTACTGAAGAAAGGATCGAATCACTACTACCCATTCTCTATTCTTCATCAAGCTCCAGAGTAGTTACTATTCTGACAATAAGTCCTAAAAACTGTCAGTGCATTAGTTACAAAGCATGGAAGACCTGAAAGGCAAATCTTCACCCTTTCTTGTCACATAGGATAAAACAGAGTACTGCAACTAGAAAGTACTTCAAGAACATACCCTTGGAGTTATTATCAATCTGATGAAGACCCCTAATTCATTTAAAGGGTATTGAAGTTAATGTAAATATATTAAAATAGAATGGGCTTCAAAATACATTTCTCCCTCTGTTTTGATGAATCATTTAAATCCTATCTACCACTACTATCACTCTTTCGCCTATAAGAACTCATGAGAAATACATTGTAAATGTTGGTTGGTCGTTGAAAAATTACTGATTGTAAGTTGTTCTACTGAGTTAGAGTTCTGTGAGTAGTAGTTGTAAATAGGCTGGGAGATGATTTCTAGATGATATCAAGCTATTGGACAAGAATGTATGTGACTGGTTTTGCTCTTCTAATATGACAAGCATGTTCATCGAATCCTGATCTAAATCAGTGGTGATGTGCCCCTTCTTTGTTATTGTTTTCCCTCTGTTTTACGTCCTGTTTCATTTTCTCTGATAAGAAAACAGTAAATTTAGCTTAGGATATACTGCTGCAAGTACCCTAATGTTCACTGCATTTTCTTATTTTTATGTTTTCTGCTATTTGTGTATCTAAGAACAAATTCAACACAATTTAACCAGTATAGAAGTTGGTTTGTCCATGCTTACTGATGTATGAATTTAGAGTTTGTTCCTTGGATGTTCTTGTTTGGTTTCAGCTGAAAGAATTAGGAAACAGGGAGATTTAGAGTTAGCCATGTCCCCTAGGTTCCTTTTCCAATAGTTAGCCTTTCTAAGATCCCTTTGAGTTGAATGCCAAAAGTAGTGAAGGTTAAAATTCTTTCTCTGATCTTAGATTTCACTCTGTGTCAAACTTGAATGTTTTTTATTGTCTGAAAGTAGTCAGGAGGACTGCTGGATTGTTGTCTTCGGAGTTAGCCTCATTAGGAGTTTAGATCATAGAGGTTAAGGCATGCCTTGTCCCTAGATTTACTCCGAAGTGGTCACCTTGGAAGGTTTTCCTTGTCATTCCCATTCATTTCCTTATTATTTCATCTTATACTATCATCTTAAAAGATCCTCTGATATAGATGACTAGCCCTTTGAAAGCCTTGGATATTTGAATTGCAAGTAAACCCTTTTACGACCCCATTGACCAATGGACTTTTGTTCTCTTTGAATTATCTCCCCATTGCCAAAAAATCCTTCTCTACTCATTCCTTTACCTTACATTGGACCCTTCTTTCATGTTTCCCAACCAAACAAACAAAACATAAACCTTTGTGTCCTATAGCTAGCCTAATACCTTAAATTGAACTTCAAAGACATATTATTCTTTGCTTTTGTAGAGAGATCCCTCTCTGGATCCAGGAGGGCTAGATCCTGAGATCCCAAAGTGGTTTGATGTTGTCTTGTCATTTGGTATTGCCAAATCTTCCAAATCACAGGAATCACAACATAATGGCGACTCCGCTAGGGAACTTTGAGTAAAACACTCCTTAAAACATCTCTAAGAAACTCAAAGAAGACCAATTAGCCTCGATTTGGTAGTTAATCACTGTGGTGGACAGTAAATCTTCTTGAACATTTTAAACCCTCCACTTGGTGACTCCACAGTTCCTAAATGATCAAAAGACTCCACTGGTGATCAGTAGGCCTACTAATTATCTCTGTTTTCACAAGACTCCACTCGGAGACCAGTTTCATCACAGCATCATCCTCACTAAAGGTAACTCTGAGGATTAATTTTCTTTTTTTAAGGATAGTTATCCACTTAAAGATTGTCATATCTGGCTAGCTTTCTCCTTTTTGGATCTGAAACTTAACATAATGGCTTCAAGAAGAATCCACACCAGAGCTTATCCTGATCCAAACCCTCCTGAAATAGTTGACAATCTCGAAAGCATTCTTTGGAAGTCTCTCACATATAAGGATCCAACTATTTTCAAACTCATTCATAGAGCTAACTCAGCACCTGAAAACCTTGCAGCTCTATCAAATACTCAAGTTGACTTAGATTTAGCAAGTAATTTACCAAGAAGTAAGTCATTCAGTGGAATAGATCAGGCAGACTTTGAGCCTCCAAGTTCACCACCACATAGTGGCCAACATATTAGTGACAGAGAAACCCCTCCATCAACACCTCCTGATATCCACTTCATTCATAACTTGGGTCTCTCTCACCCTAAATCTGCTCAAAAGTTTGTTGTTGGTCCAAACAGTTCTGCCATCCATATATCTGTTGCCCAAGCTAATCCTTTACCTCCACAAAACACTATCATGGCAGCATGGTATGCTCCCCTAGTGTTTCCACAGCCTCTGGTTCCTCTACCCAATGACTATCAGTCTAAAATTCCCCATTTCACTGGAGAAGAATCTACCACAGCTCAACAACATGTAACAAGGATGGAAGATGCATTTGATTATATGGAAATAGAATATGAGACCATAAAGATGAGAATATTTGCTCAAAGTTTAGGAGGAGAAGTAAAGAATTGGTTTAAAGGCTTAACAGCTAATAGAATCAATGACCTTCCCTCTTTACATCAAGATTTCATAAACAAATGGGAAATCAAAAGAAACCCTCTACAAATATTAGCAGAGTATCAGAGTCTTAAAAGAAATTAGGGAGAGAGCATTCATGATTACTCCACCAGGTTTAACAGGGTCTACAATGCTCTTCCACCTCACATGAAACCTCCCCAAGGCATGGCCTTAGTAAAATATCCTGAAGATTTTGATTCTGATATGGCCTATCAACTAAGGGAGAGAGACTAGTCAACTCTAGAAGACATGCTGAAGGGAGTTGTGAGTGTAGAAGAAAACTTAATTGAAAAAAGAGCTAGGATGAGGGCCAAAAAGAAGGTAACCTATAGGGAAGACACCACATCTTCTACGTCTGGTTCCAAATTTGATGATCTAGCCAAAAACATGAATAGGCTAGAAAGAATGATGGAGAAAATGGTTTTCCAAGTCAATAATTAGAATAGAAATCAAACTCAAAACCAGAACCAAAACTTTAGGAGAAACACTCCTCCCAATAAACAAAGGGATTCTTACCAAAAAATCATACGTCCATTCGAAGAGAATTTCCTTGATGAAGATGAGGAAATAATAGAAGAGTCAGAGGGAAATATTATAAACATGGTGGAAGTGGACAACCAAGATCACACCTTTTTTCACAAAAGACAACCAGATCTCATACACATGTTGGGAAAAGGAAGGGTTAGAATCTGAGGACTATAGGTTAGGATTCAACAATGCCATCATGCAGGTCCAAGAACAATATGATCTCATAAGCAAAAATAACCCATAAGCTCCCAAACCAAAAACCTCTGAAATCACTATTAAGAAAAGACCTGAAAAGACTCCTAAAGGGACTGCTGAAAGCAACAAAACAGCAGTTGAGAGTTCTGGAAAAAACAAGGACAAAGACATCCAAACCATTGATAAACCAAGTCAAGAAACCAGCAGCACTAGCATTACAGCTAATGCTCCTGAAAAAATAGTTTCAACCAATGTACATAGTGAAAATTAGCAAGCTGATTCTGCCAATAAAACAGTGACCAACAAAACAGAATTGAACCTTTCAAAGAACCAATCCCCTTTCAATCTGGAAAGCGAAATTTCCAAAATCAAAATTTCTGTCCCTCTCACTGAGTTGGCCACCCAGGATGTATATAAATTTCAAATCTTGAAAGCTTTAAACTTAGGAGAAAACAATGACTCTGTCAACTTAAATGATGATCAACCAGCTCTCTTGTTTGGCCCAAAAATTGATTGGAAATTTCAAGGAGTAGTGCCTCCTTTCTATGTCAGTCTGAATATCCACGACAAAATCCTACATAATGCTATGCATGACTCAGGGGCTTCACACAACCTCGTGCCGAAAGTGATCATGGAAAAATTAGGCCTAGAGATAACCAGACCATATAAGGATTTATATTCTTTTGACTCTAGCAGAGTGAAGTGTTTGGGCGTGATCAAATATCTCTGTGTAAATTTGACCCAAATCCTAGCCAAGTGCAAGGTAATGGATGTTGTAGTGGCTGATGTACCTCCTATGTATGGCATGTTGCTGTCAAGATCATGGGGTGCCAAGCTACAGGGTACAATGCAAATGGACATGACATATGCCACTATCCCTGTTTTCAGCCAGCTTAGAAGAGTATATAGGGAAGCACACATGAAATTTATGGTAAGCCGCCAAGAGAAGCCAGAAAATTCCCCTCTTTACTTTGTCCATACAGACCTAGACTCTTTTATCCTTTACAATGATGAGTTTACAGATGAGCAAGAGCTAGAGAAAAAAAATTTAAACAGCAGAGTAGAGGACACAAATCTAAACATAATGGCAGCTCTGGATATAGAGGAAAACAAGGGAGAAACATTTGAACAGTTTGCAGTATTAGAAAATCGGGACTGATATTGTAGAGATCAGATTACCCATCAGCCTACTGACCTCAGGAAACAAGATGACAATAAGGGTAAAACTGATAACAAATCTGCAAACAATCCTTTATGGAGCATGAGCTTTGATGGGTCTTGCACTAGAAGGAGTGCAGGAGCTGGGGTATGGTTGCACAATACTGAAAATAATTATACTAAGAGTCATGCCTTCAAGCTAAATTTCAAATGTACAAACAACATAGTAGAATATGAAGCTCTCCTCTTAGGGTTGCATCTATTGAAAAAACTAGGGGCTGAGAGGATAATTGTTCATGGAGACTCAGAACTGGTCATCAAACAAATAAATGGAGAGTACACTGCAAAACATCCTAGATTAAGCGCATATAGGAATGATGCCATGGATATTTTGAAAACATTTGTAGAATATGAGCTTGTGTTTGTCCCTAGAAGCCAAAACATTCTTTCAAATGGTTTGGCTTGTGCTGCTAGTTCAAGTCAAAGACCACTTAGTGACAAACAGCTCATTGTTCAAACAAAATATAAACCAGCAGTATCAGATAATGAAAAATATTGGCAGGTCTTTGAGGATGATAAACAGATAGAGGATTTCTTGCTTTCCGGGAATGAATTTGAATTGCCAAATTCAAACTCTAAGTTTGATGAAAACTGTCTAGATAAAGAACCCCCTGATGAAGATAAACTATCCCCTATAGCAGAAATAAACATGCTGACCAAAGAATTTGAAACTCAAACTGAAGAATACAAGAACGCAGATAAATAAGACATAGAGGTAGTGCAGTCCAAAGATAGAAGCATACCCAGAGGAATAACACCCCTTGAAGACCTCTTCGATTTTAATGATGTGGCAAAGAAGCCCACTATAGAACCCACTGAATCTGATGTTGAAGAATGTAATATAGGCAGCAAAGACAGGCCTAAGATGATTAAATTATCTAAAACTTTGCCAGCTCATATCAAACAGAAATACATTGATTTATTTAAAGAGTTTGTTGATGTTTTTGCTTGGAGCTATGAAGATTTGAAGGCCTATGACACAGAGATTATCCAGCATAAGATTCCATTGAAAGAAAACCAAAAACCTTTTAGGCAAAATCTGCGCAGAATTAACCCTGTACAATTGCCTCTGGTAGAAAAAGAAATTAAGAAAATGTATGAGGCTGGAATCATAGTCCCTGTGAGGTTTTTCAGATTGGGCATCTAACCTTGTGGCTGTAAGGAAAAAGACATGAGCAATTAGGTTGTGTATCAATTTTAGAAATTTAAACAGAGCCTCACTAAAGGACAATTACCCCTTGCCCAAAATGGAACACATCTTACGAAAGGTAGTTGGTTCTAAGAGGATTTCTCTGTTAGATGGTTTTTCAAGGTACAACCAGGTCTTAGTGCTCCCAGAAGATCAACTTAAAATAGCCTTCACTACTCCTTGGGGCACTTTCATGTATGTGAAAATTCCTTTTGGATTAATGAATGTTGGTGCCACCTTTCAAAGAGCCATGGACATTGCATTCTCAGAAGAAATAGGGTACTTCATTGTAATTTATCTTGATGACATTACAGTTTATTCCAAAACTGATGAAGAACACCTTAAACATTTGAGAAAGGTATTTGAAAAATGCAAAAGGTTTGGGCTATCTTTAAATCCCAAAAAGACAGTGTTTGGTCTCCAAGAAGGTAAACTTCTTAGTCATATTATATCTAAGAAGGGAATTAAAATAGACCCAAAAAGAGTTGAGGGTATATTGCAGATTAGCCACCCAAGAAACATCAAAGAGTTGCAGTCCTTTATTGGGAAGATTAATTTCTTGAGGAGGTTTATACCCAACCTAGCAGAGCTCCTTAGAAACATGACAAACATGCTAAAGAAAGAAGTAGGAGTTAAATGGACTCTAGAAGCCAAGAAGTCTTTTGATCTGGTAAAACATGCACTCACCTAAGCACCAGTTCTCATCAGCCCAGATTTTACTAAAGATTTCCTTATATTCTGATTGCATCAGAACACACTGTGGCCGCTGTCCTATTGCAGAAAAATCTGGAGGGACAAGAGCAGCCAATTGCATTTTTCAGCAAGGCATTAAGAGATGCACCTCTGAAATATAATATCATGGAAAAACAGGCCTATGCTTTGGTAAAGGCCTTGAAGGATTTCAGAGTGTATATTTTACATTCCCATGTTATTGCCTTTGTGCCTAATATAGTGTTGAAAGACATTTTGTCACAAGATCCAGATGGAAAAAGAGGCAAGTGGATTGTTGTGATACTAGAATATGATTTGGAAATCAAACCCACTAAACTCATCAAGGTTCAAGGCTTAGCACAATTAATGGTTGAATATAACTTACAAGCCCTTGACATTAATATGGTAGATGCTTTGGATGAATAGGAAGGATTACCAGCTCCCATTGTTGAAGAACAGTTCCAAAACTCACCTTGATAGGATCAAGCACGAGTTTCATGAAGGAGAGTGTGGAGGCCATCTATATTGGAAAACCACTGTGAATAAAATCCTTAGAGTTGGTTATTACTGGCCCACCCTCTTCCAAGATGTCCACAAAATGATAGTTTCCTGCCACAAGTGCCAAATCTTTGAGGGTAAAAGAAAACTCCTTCCTTTACCTTTGCAACCAACCATTGTTGAAGCTCCTTTTCAACAGTGGGGCCTAGAATTTATAGGGGAAATCCATCCTGTTTCACCTTCCCAACATAGATGGATACTCACAGCCACTAACTATTTCACCAAATGGATAGAGGCCATCCCTTCTAGGAATGCCACAGACTTTGTTAACATAAAATTCCTTGAAGACCATATCCTATCTTGATTTGGCTGCCCTAGGAATATTATCACTGACAATGTTGTTACATTTGGTTCCAAAAAGATGATTGATTTTTTCCACAAGTATCAGATTGCCCTTGGTCATTCTACTGCTTATTACCCTCAAGGTAATGGGCTAGCAAAATAATCAAATAAGAGTTTGGTGACCATCATCAAGAAGCTGCTGGAATAAAATAAAAAATCATGGCATAATAAGTTGGTGCATGCTTTATGGGAAGACAGGTTGACAACAAAGAAATCCATTGGAATGTCTCCCTATCAGCTAGTTTATGGAGCAGATGCAGTATTCCCTACCAGTTTTGGAATACCAGTGATAAAATTGGTCCAAGAAATACAATCAGAGGAAGATAGCATGGTAAGGAGGATCAATCAGACCATACATCTCCAGCAGACAATGGAAGAAGTCTACAACTGAGCTCAGAAAGTGCAAGAGAACATCAAAAGGTTGTTTTATAAGAGGACAAAGGCCTGTGATTTCAAAATTGGGGACAAGGTACTCAAATGGGACTCTAGGAGAGAGGATAAGGGTAAGCATGGCAAGTTTGACAGTTTATGGTAAGGCCCTTACATCATTCAATCTGCCATTGGTCCCAATGCATTTTTTCTGCAAGAATTGGATGGTACAAATCTGTTTGGGGGTCCCGTCAATGGCAGGATGCTCAAGCATTATTTCTACTAAAGTTCAGTTTAAATTTTTCACTTCCATTGTAAATACCATTGCTTTGTTTTTTTTGGAAAAAGGAAAATAAAATAAAAATATAAGAAGAAAGGTTCAGACAAGCTCAAATCTTGAACCTTTGAAGTTCCAAAAGAATGGCTCAAATCAGATCAAAACCTGAGCCAGGGAAAGTGAAAGGCTGGTTCTAACATGCTCAAAACTTGAACCAGCAAAGAAAGGAAGAAAAAATAGCTCTAACAAGATAAAAACTAGAGCTGAAATGAAGAAAGAAAGGTGACTCTAAAAAGCTCAAAATCCGAGTCACAAGAAGAAGGAAGGATGCTCTTAATTTTTAGAATTTCAAGCCTTCACAATTTTGTTTCAATTTTCTGCAAATTTTCAGTTCATGTGCAGCTTGTCTTTATGCCATGGACCCATAACAAATCAGACAGTCTAATCCTAGTTTGTCTGTATTTAAATTTCTGTTTTAGAATGTAGAGAATGAAAATATGTCAGACAGTTTAATCTTGGCAGATATTAGTTTAGGTAGAGAAGCTATGAGTCCAACTGTTTAATCTGGTCTCATGGAGAAATAAGGGTAGAATTAGATTAGTTTTTGCTTTCAATAAAAAAAAAATATGAAGAAGGTCTGCAAGTCTAAATGCACCTTGGAGAAAAAATGTTAGGATAGTAGGATGGGTAGGTAGTTGTTTGGGAAATGTTTTCTGTTGATTTAATATCCATCATGTTTGTAGCAACTGATAAAAGAAGAAAATATTGTCAAAGTGCCAAGCTCTGGCCTACTTCCAAAGATTATATCTAAGATTCTTGACACCTTCAAGAAGATGCCATCCCCATGTGGAGCCACTGTTAGCCACCCATAATATTTTCTCAAAGCAAACAGGTGGCTAAAAATGTTTTTGAGCCTTCAAGCGAAACATTTCCTTCGTAAATCTATCATTCTTGAAGCCTCCATGTGTCTTCTATCCTTCAAATTTATCTTCACTATTGTTTCCATTGATGAGCCCTATTGTTTTGTGAAAGAAACTGTTTTCAAAAGGCCTCCGTCTTCTCCTTTTTCACTCCCACAAAATCCCCATTTTCATCCTTATTTCTTTCAAAAATCCCTCAAAAAAAACCCTCATTTAACCTCTAAATCTTCCTAAATCCGCTTTTAAACCTTATATTTCCCTTTATTTGGTATAAAAATCCCTCCTCCCATCTATCGGAACCTTCAATTTCCTCAAAAAACCCTTCAAAAATCCTAAAAAACCCATTTTTTTACATTAAGGCATTAAGCCCCTTTCGGCCTTAGCCCTAGCCCCTGTTCTCCATATAACCCGCGATACGACCAAGCACTAAGGCCTAATCACAATCGCAAAAAACTCATTCCCTTTGTTCTTTTTCCCCAAATCCTCGATGTGATGAGCCCCTCTCCTCCGATCTTTCAATCTAATCTCGATCTTCAAATCCACAAGAACTGACAACTGAGATTCAATCGCGCTCCACTCATGAGCCCATCACCCGCGCCTGCTGATTTGATCTGGACCGTTGAATCCACAAGAATCAATGGCCAGGATCTCATCGCGCTCCACCTATAGCCCTCCGTCGTCACCCCGCCGATTTGATCTGGACCGTTGAATCCACAAGAACCAATGGCCAGGATCTCATCGCGCTCCACCTATAGCCCTCTGTCATCACCCCATCGATTTAACCCTGACCATTGATCTCTTTCGATCCTACGGCCAGCGCTTAATCGCATATCACAAACACAGTTTTCCATTTTTTCTTTTCCTTTGATGGCCCGATTCCCCGATTTGATCCTGACCGTCAAATACACAAGAACCGACGGCCAAGATTTCATCGCACTTCGCATTTTCCTTTCTCCTTTTCACTATTCCGTTGATCGCTGATTAGATCTCCGCCGTCCATTCCTACAGATCTGACGGCTCCCATCTTTCCGCTCATTCACTTACCCCATTTTCCTCTTGTTCAAAAACTTCGCTTTCTCTTTTAATCTCAACCATCTGATCCCCTAAAAAAAACAAATCTACGGTCCTAACTCAACCCCACCATTTGTTCCGCCCCGTGCATCTTACCTCCTGTCACGCGCTATCCGCACCGCCCAATCAATACCAAGAGATCTAACAGCTTAAACTCCGTTTCGCAAAATTTTTGCGCCCAAGAGTTAACGTTTCAAAATTACGCGAAATGGGCGGTTTTAGGAATCCATGTGTCACTCACTGAGTGGAATTGCGTTTTTTTGGAAATTTCTGCTTTCTCCCTTTTTGTTGCACCAAAACCATTCCTGTTTTTGCCTTACCACCCTCCGCAATGCAACTTTAGCTTTAATCCCAGCCGTCGATCTCTGAGATCGGACGACTCTTATTATATCACAAACCCATTCACCTGCTTTTTAACTTTTCTTCCAAATGAATCCATCGAGCGATCCCCACCATTGATTGTTCTAATCTAACGGCCCACATTTAATCTCGCCCCATTCGTCTACCATCCATCTAACCTCCCGAACAACCTCTTCGAAAAATCTCAACTGTAGATCACCATGATCTGACGGTCCACAATGCACGTCGCACCCAAACTCCCATCAGACCTGTTTTCACCTTCCGCCATGATTTTAAGCCCTTTTTCCGCTGAATCCAGTTTTTCCCCTCACTGTTGCCCCATCCCCATGAGCCTCTGAAGCAATCCTTCCCCACTCCTGCTGGTTTTTATAATGATTTTTTCGTTTTTTGCAGGTTTCAAAAGGTGGTGAACCCATACAGTCTCCACGGTCACAGTCATGGTGATATATAATGCTAAGAGACTATCTCAAAGTTGAAAATCGGAGAATACACTACTATGGATGTTTAAAAACATGTTTTATTGAAAGATCAATGTTAATAACCCAGACATAAACCCTCTGGCACCTCTGTAACCTATATATTCACACAAACAGGTCAGCGGAAGTTTAAAGTGTATCAGGAAGAGATTAAAGTGTTAAAGGCATAATATTGAAGATTAAGAAGCCTAATCCATAGTCAGCACAGATTAAATACAAATCATTTATCGCAGCAGTGTAGAGGATACATCAGCAGGACATTCCTTTTACTGAAGAAAGGACCGAATCACTACTACCCATTCTCTATTCTTCATCAAGCTCCAAAGTAGTTACTATTCTGAAAAGAAGTCATAAAAATTGTCAGTGCATTAGTTACAAAGCATGGAAGACCTGAAAGGCAAATCTTCACCCTTTCTTGTCATAAAAGATAAAACAAAGTACTGCAGCCAGAGAGTACTTCAAGAACATACCCTTGGAGTTATTATCAATCTGACGAAGACCCCTAATTCATCTAAATGGTACTGAAGTTAATGTAAAGATATTAAAACAGAATGGGCTTCGAAAGACATTTCTCCCTCTGTTTTGATGAATCATTTAAATCCTATCTACCACTACTATCACTCTTTCACCTATAAGAACTCATGAGAAATACATTGTAAATGTTGGTTGGTCGTTGAAAAATTACTGATTGTAAGTTGTTCTACTGAGTTA
Organism: Pinus albicaulis; assembly: GCA_034641835.2. Taxonomy (NCBI): domain Eukaryota; kingdom Viridiplantae; phylum Streptophyta; class Pinopsida; order Pinales; family Pinaceae; genus Pinus; species Pinus albicaulis. The sequence continues at coordinate 724,282,833 of CM076573.1, forward strand.
GTGTTATGTGAGTAGTAGTTGTAAATAGGCTGGGAGATGATTTCTAGATGATATCAAGCTATTGGAAAAGAATGTATGTGATTGGTTTTGCTCTTCTAATATGACAAGCATGTTCATCGGATCCTGATCTAAATCAGTGGTGATGTGCCCCTTCTTTGCTATTGTTTTCCCTCTATTTTACATCCTGTTTCATTTTCTCTGATAAGAAAACAGTAAATTTAGCTTAGGATATACTGCTGCAAGTACCCTAATTCTCACTGCATTTTATTATTTTTATGTTTTCTTCTATTTGTGTATCTAAGAACAAATTAAACATAATTTAACCAGTATAGAAGTTGGTTTGTCCATGCTTACTGATATATGAATTTAGAGTTTGTTCCTTGGATGTTCTTGTTTGGTTTCAGCTGAAAGAATTAGGAAACAGGGAGATTTAGAGTTAGCCCTGTCCCCTAGGTTCTTTTTCCAATAGTTAGCCTTTCTAAGATCCCTTTGAGTTGAATGCCAAAAGCAGTGAAGGTTAGAAGTCTTTCTCTGATCTTAGATTTCACTCTGTTTCAAACTTGAATGTTTTCTATTATCTGAAAGTAGTCAGGAGGACTGTTGGATTGTTGTCTTCAGAGTTAGCCTCATAAGGAGTTTAGATCATAAAGGTTAAGGAATGCCTTGTCCCTAGATTTACTCCGAAGTGGTCACCTTAGAAGGTTTTCCTTCTCATTCCCATTCATTTCCTTATTGTTTCATTTCATATTATCATCTTAAAAGATCCTCTGATATAGATGACTAGCCCTTTGAAAGCCTTGGATATTTGAATTGCAAGTAAACCCTTTTACGATCCCATTGCCCAATGGACTTGTGCTCTCTTTGAATTATCTCCCCATTGCCAAAAAATCCTTCTCTACTCATTCCTTTACCTTACATTGGACTCTTCTTTCATGTTTCCCAACCAAACAAACAAAACATAAACCTTTGTGCCCTATAGCTAGCCTAATACCTTAAATTGAACTTCAAATACATATTATTTTTTGCTTTTATAGAGAGATCCCTCTCTGGATCCAGGAGGGCTAGATCCTGAGATCCCAAAGTGGTTTGATGTTGTCTTGTCATTTGGTATTGCCAAATCTGCCAAATCACGGGAACCACAACAGGAGCTTGTTGGTTCAGTTGCAACATAATGAAATGAAGTTCAAGATTATATGATTGGTTGAAGAATGATGTTGCATGGAAGTCTTTGATGATGATTAAAGACCACGATGTTTATGATGACATGATACTCTATGCACAATCCTACTATGTGAAGAATGTGTAACAATCATGATGTCATTTTGTTAGTTTGCTACTTTAGAACTTGGTCTGAAGGAGCTATTATATACCATAATGACTGATGTCATAATAGGTTGCATATGCTTTGATTATCATTCCCCAATCAATCACTTTCCTCAAGTTCATAGGGAGTTATGTTCCAGCTCAGTGGTGACTAGTTTGAGACATGACATACGCAGATTGATGATGTGGAAAGTGATGGTGTACCCCGTTTTGATTATGATACTGCATATAGAGGGTTTTTTGATGTTCAGAGAAATATCGCACGTGTGATGATGATATATCCCTAATATATACTATCATAGTAGTTGATGATGGACACTTCTCCTTAGTTGAGAGGGAGCTCCTCCCTGGTTGAGAGGGAGTGACATATATGGTTCTCTGCTTCATGTATCATGCCTTATACTAGGACTAACAGTCATAAGTCTTACTGAAGGTTATGAGGAGAGAATGGCATTCAAATTGGGTAAGTATATGAGAAAAATACTCCTTAAGGATTTGGAATCTAAGTTAGGAAGTAGTCTGGTGACCAACACTCTTCGAGGATCTGATAGGGTATCCAAGACAAAAGTGGTCGAAGAGGACCAATATCCTTTGAGGATCTGGAATCCAATATAAGAATAGTCTTATAATTATATACCTTATTAAATTATAGACGGGGAATGTGCCTTAAGAGTTAGTGTGGTGTCCCATGTAAATCCTCCTAGCATTGTGATATGATCTATTGAGAGATATATCTTGTTAGCCAAGGCCTTGCTATGTTGATAATGTTGCTTGTATATTGATCATAATGTTAATGCTTAAGTTGGCTTACCAATCTGACTCTTCTTATGAGCATGTTCCAATGGAAGTATTGCCCTTCTACCAATTTCCAGTTATGAATACCTCCTTAGTTAAGAGGGAGTGTTGAAGAATTAACTAGGATTGGTCTTCATTTATTCTACTTGGGTCATGACTTGATGATGAATGTGTCCAAATAAAATGTAATTATTGATGAAACTGTCAAAATAAAAGAAAAGGAAAAAATATTTTGTAAAATGAAATTATTATTATTGAAATGGGTTTCTTGCCCATCATCATGTTGTGGTCCTAGGTCAATCACCCATTGTGTGCTCTAAGGGTCTTGTTGACAAGTCAAAGGGCCAAGGTCATGATATACTAGCCCTTGAAGGGCTCGTGTAACAAAAAATAAATATTATTAATATATTTTTTTGAGTCTAGAAGCCTCCAAGTGATGGGTCGACCAACCAACTACATGTCAGGCTAATGAGGGCTAATTCACTTCCTAAGAAGCATATAAAATAAGATCCATTATGCTCGTTTGGATATACAACATTGAAGTTATTTCATATATGATCCAAGAAAAGGAGAATACATTTGATCCAATGAATTTTATGAGGAAGGAGGTGTGAAATTATTGGGATCAACGAAGAAGTGATATTTTTTTCTACGAGTCACACATGCGAGTTCTTGGAGAAAGACCTCGAGTTTTCTTAGTCTATTCCATAGAGAATTGATTTGGGGTTTTTTTGGCTCTTCACTTGGTTTGGATTGGGTATAGGTCTTTGAATTCTTCAATGGTCATATTTAAGAACATTGATTTGAAGCTCGTTGTAACCAAAAAAAAAATTACAAAAGTCATTTTTTTTGTGAATTAAAGCTCGTTGTAACTAAAAAAAAAGAGATGCATTGAGTTCATCAAAATCTATTTCAGATCCCCCCAAAATACTACATCAACTAATTGGTTGTTGCAGTGATGGTTTTATTTCCTCTGTCAAGCCCCTGCTCCTATACAAGTATAGGGACATGCTTTCCCTTCATGTTCATATAAGATAACTGCTCTCCAAATTCATAGAATTTTTCATCTCATTCACTAGAAATTGTGAGTGCACAATCATACTTCATAGTTATTAAATATATTAATAAAATATTATAAAAGATATAAGTAATTTACCCAAAAACTAAACGCTCGCGTCCTGATGGAACAAAAGCACTGTGGCCACCACTATGTGGACCCACATGCATGCATTACACATGCTTTGCATAATCTTGGATAGTTCAAGACCATAGACCCACAAGGCGACGATTCTCATCTCACATGCCACTTATAAAATTAGTTCTACTGCGAAATAATTTTCTCCTTTATCGTAACGAAGCCCCTGCCTTGTAATTTTCTAAGCCCCTACCTAATTCATCTCGCAGGACACTTATAAAATCATTTTTGTTGTAGAATCGTTTTCTCCTTTACTGTAACAAAGCCCCTAGTTGAAATTTTCAATCCCCTGCCTAATTCACGCCAACGAAAGGAGTTAGTTATGCAGGTGTTTCAAGAGTTGGTGTGCATTGAGGGAGGACATTGCCTAGAAGGGTCTCGATTCAATGTTTAGTGTGACCCTGAACATCTTGGAATTCTCTTAATATTCTTGTAGGAGAGGCACACTCGTAGAATCTTCACTTCACGAATAACATTGATGCACCAAAGTGCCACACAGAAGTAAGCATATTGTCTTCTCACAAGGTGAGAAAGAAATCAATTTCCACTTTCACAGATGTTAGATGATAAACTATGAGAATATTTTAATAGAATTACTAAGGTGTTTATCCACGAACCCTTGCTTGGCAAAAAATAAATAAATAAAAACGTAATCATAATGACCAAACTAAGCATCAAGCTCTTGGCCTAATCAGTAATCATAACTTTACTTCACTTGAATGTCAGTACTAGTATTTATGTTTCAATAGACTCGACCTACAATCCCAAATAGATAGATATATATGCTCGTCCCCAAAGTGAACAATGAGATAAATAACGACGGTTTTTCACCATTGATTGATTCTCAGTGCTTTCTACCTTGTGAACAACAATAAGATCTTTCTTTATTAAGGGATAGTACTTGTCGGTTAGTTATACATCAGTCACAAAAGTGATATTATTTTTCCAAAGCATAAATGAGTTTGTAAGTGGTACAGTTTTTTATTCAATGTGAACAACAACAGGGTGGACTCGAGCTCTAGTGATCATAATCATTCAGCATTGTCCACAAAACTCCAATGAATTATGACTACTAGCAGGCTGCAATATAGGGTTTTCTGAAGTGTTGGAAGTAATGTGTGAAGCAAAACAAAAAGGCCCATAGCAGTACAACAAGAAGGAAGCTGCATGTACCAAGGCTCAAAAGATTGTGGCAAGACATAGTGAAGTCATGTGTCTAAGGGCTCAACCCTTCAACAGAGCGCTCAATGTCAAGCATTTAATTTTAGCTATTAATGCTACAACAACACTAATATTAGTCAAGGATGACAACAAATATCTAGTTCATATGCCTTTTAAAACTAACTTATGAACCTCTTGACCTCGAAAAAAGGCCAAATAAGATCTCTACTTTAGGATTCTTTCGGTAATAAATATGTACGATGGATCAGAGAAGCCAAAATTCCAAAAATATCTCTAATTTTTTTATTGGTTAACAAGGAACACTTTCAATGTTCAATAGGCTCAGCGAAAGGTGCAATATGGCTCAACGAAAGGTGCATTACAAAAAAATTGGCTAAATAAATTATTAGTCCCTGCCATTGGCTCAAATTTCAACACAAATTGATTGTAATAGTCCCTGCCCTAATAATTTTGATAATCAGTAACATTGATACGAGTTTTTTTTTTTTCCTTTAATCTGTTAATGGTATTTCGCTGTATAAAAAAACAATGTTTGTTATGCACAATATTATATTTCTTTCAAAACATGTACTATCATTCATTTGTCCACAAGTAGAAACCTTGTTTCTTATTTGTCCTATTCTTCCTTTATTCTCTCTTATTTCTTATACTCCTGGTCTTCGGGATTATGTCTCCATCTATAAATCTACAAATAAGATCAAATAAAATAGTTAACATACTTGTCAAAAATCAACTTCTAAACTCAAAATCCAGGTAAAACTATTTAAAACAATCATGATTATAATGATTTTTTGTCAATGGTTTGTCCTTTAAAAACCAATTTAACTCAATTCTATTTGTGGAAAACGGGATCTAAATTCATTAGGTTGCATAAAAATGCATCATTTTTTTGACAAGTGACTTGTTGTTTTTACGTGGTGCAGTCATTGTGGTTATATACCATATTGCTCCAGTGAATGATAATAGATAGTTTAAATTGATCTTTCAACACATCGTATTTCATGTGTGATTATGACATACAATGTAAATAATAGCAAACATAGCATTATTTTAACCTTAATCACATTCTTAATGTGCATATAAAACCTACACATCGTCCAGTAAATCAAGTAAAACCCACTAGCTCTATAAATAAATCTACATGAAAATCCATTTGAGATCAAAGCATATGAACATCATGATAATGTGCTTTAGAAGTCCTTTATTTGGATACATTTGAAAACAAATGTAATCTATTATCCAAGTATTTGGAACTTTTCAAGTGACCTACTATAAGCTAGCTCTTGGATGAAAATGTGATAATTCAATTAAAATATATCAAACATCCAACTATTTTGAAAGGCCTCGTCATTCCATTAATTAACGGGAAAGTGTGGAAGTTTAACGCAGACCAACATTGTAAAGGGAATTTTATTTCTCAGGTTGCAATCAAGATTCCATTTATCTAGATAGAGTACCCGAGCACAATAAATAGGGATTGCTTCTAAATATATGATTCGATCAATCTTTTCTTTGAAGTAGAAGGTGAAAAACCCTTCCACAAATTGAATTGATACCTTTCCTTTTATCACAGGTCCCCAATTTTTATCCAACTCGAGATTTTGGGATTTTGGGCTGGGAAAAATCCCTATAAATTTCCCATTATGATATTGATCTGCCAAATGAAGAGCTGTGATACGTGATTAATTCACGTTAACAACATATTTGGGGATATCATTAAGTTTTTTGATGATCATGGCAGGGCACAACTTTGGAGCTCTACTTCTAGAGGATATCAATTTGTTGATGTTTGGAGTTGGGTGGGGTGGAGGAGGGGTTGGCCCCACAAAACTAAACACCATCTAAAAGCCTACAAAATATCAACCAGGTTTTTAGGGCTCATAATGAGAAATTTGATCTGAAGAGATGATTTGCCTTGAACAACAATAAAAAAAATATGTGCACACGCACACACACACAAAAATTGTATGCATCTATGCATATATATTGTATGCATGCTACACATATATGATTATAAAGATATACATAAATTGCAAGTATATGGATATGTCACACATATACATACAAAATAAAGCACTATATATATCTGTGTGTGTGTGTGTGGATTTATTGGATATATGTCTAGTGTATATACATGTGTAGCATACCCATATATGTATAATATATATACGCATGTGTATCCATTGATATATTTGCATCTTTGTGTGTATTAGATGTAATACATCTAATATACATCTAATACACACAAAGATGCAAATATATCAATGGATACACATGCGTATATATATTATACATATATGGATATGCTACACATGTATATACACTAGACATATATCCAATAAATCCACACACACACACACAGATATATATAGTGCTTTATTTTGTATGTATATGTGTGACATATCCATATACTTGCAATTTATGTATATATTTATAATCATATAGGTAGTTATGCTCTTTTAGTTTTTCAATTTAATTAAAAATATATCATGTCTGCAAGTGTCAAATACTGTTTGGTTTTTATTAATAGCATTGAACTCTTTATTTTTTTGTAAGTTGGACTAGAAATATATTAATTAGGCAAAAATATTGTATAGTGGAGGGGCAGAGGTGGCTAAGGAGTTTTTCCAATTCCTCGCCGAGTTTGTCTCCAAAATATCAAAAATAGGGGTTACCCCTGTCGAGGAAACTAGCCCATTATCAATCTGGAAAGATCCAAGCTAGCTAGCATTTCTAAGGTGCTATTGAAAACTAGAAAAACCAAGTTTAACAACTATATCCAAAAAAATATTGTGTAGCATGAGGCAGAATCGTCAGGTTTTTTTTGCAGCTTCATTCTGGACAACTTCAATTTCTACAGGTTCTTCTTCTGTCTCTGGGCATCCATATATGCGCACAATCTCTTCCTCTTCAACAGTGAGGACATGTGGAACCATTGGTGGAGGTGGAGGAGAGACAAATGCATCTGGGACCTCAGCATTATCATCCTTGTGCTAGATTCCATCAGCCGAGAGGTTCCAGACTTCTGCCATCTGTGTAAAGGGAGTCTTCACCGGTAAGCTCTCGAGCTTCTTCAGCAGAGAAGACGAGGAGCGCAGCATGGTCGATTTGCGATACCTGCATTTGGCTTTGGGCAGTTTAGGAGACGAGGGGTCAAGGCTAGAGTTAAGGGATGCTTTCTAGCATAGAGTATCAGGAGGACGAGCTATCGGCTGGGAAATGGAGTCATAATATGGGTCAGGAGCAGTTCCAAACTGCCTATGCACTTTATCACGACGCAAACGAGCAGGGAGTTCTCCCCTTACATTTCCTCGACGAGACTTCTGGCACTGGCGAGGAGGCATGGTGTAGCAACTGTGAGAGGTATCAAGGAAAAGGCATAGAGGGTGTGCAGAGCTTCAAGGAGGAGTCGAGATGGAAAGGAAATGGTGCAAGGTGCAGGCAATGCAAAAAGAGGCATAGCTTGAACAAGGAGTTGAGAGAAATGATGGAGTGTCGAGTGATGAATCCGAGTTGAGGTAATGGTTGGAATTAACTGCTTCAGGTGATGGCAGGATGGCCTTATACCAACTGCAGGATGGGAAATAAATTCCTTCAAGGTGGCATAAATTCACCAACTAATGTGATGAGGAGGTGGAAACCAACCATGGCACCGTCGCTTCGAGCTATGTTGCGTCAACTTCATTTGTGGGAAGTTGAGCATCGGTGGACCTCAAAGGAGGCCTATTGCACAAGGCGTCGATGGCTTGAACGCTAGAGGGCCTGTTAACAGGCTCATGACAAATGTCACCCGGATCCGGGGGAGCATTGAACTCTTATTACTTAGTGTTAATTTACTATTTTTTTATTTACATGTTTTTCTAAATATATAAGAATTTCCATGGTAAACTGAAGGTGAATCTCCATGGTTAAGAATGTAAGATGTGTCATGGAGTGAGTGTTATAATGCTCGTCATGGATATCTACACTGAAATACGGGCATTTAGTATAAGAAATCAAGTAGGATTAGAAATCATCTGCATTAAAATCGATGCATCTAGTGCAAGCAATCAATTTAATTAGAAATCAACGTCTACATTGAAATCAATGCATCAAGTGCAAATAATCAAATAAGATTAGAAATCACCATATACATTGAAATCAATGCATTTAGTGCAAGAAATCAAATACAATTAGAAATCATCTACATTGAAATCAATGCCAAGAGGGATCAAATCTCTCGAGGTGAAAACCTTTCCTCAAATTTTGCACTCAAAAAAGAGGTTTGCAGTGCAAAAATAGGTTTTATTTATTTACCATACCTCTACTTTATTTATATCTTTATTTAATTACCATACCTCTTTTTTGAGTGTTCATAAATATAACTTTGGGTTAATAGGTAGGGATAATTATTACAAATATCTTAATTATTAAAAAAATATTGATTACAATTAAGAAGACATTGAAAAATGTTTACAAACTTTCTTACATTACATCTACACATGTGCCCTATACTGGGTTGTAGACTGCCTCATGGCGCAACAACTATTCACAAATACCATTAACGAATTATACAATTCAATACTAGAATAAATTATATTCAACCCAATACTTATTAGGAAGACAAGTATCATAATTCATAGTTGACGTTGTATTAATTATGTTTTGACTATACATATTTACCTATTTATTAATATAAAATAATTTTTAAACAATAATGAGAACATCTAGTCGACAACTTCGATGACTACTTCCATTATTACACCCACTACAACTATTCATAAATACCACTAACATGTTAGTTACAACGTGTCTTCAAAGACATGAACCTCCGCAGTTAGGGAAACAAATTGTTCACTAAACCACTCGAGCTAAGATCCTTTGACTATTAATGTAAAACATATGAAAACTATTCCAAAAGTCGACTGAAAACAAAAAAACAAAACAAAATAAAAAACAAAACTTACAAAAGTCATTTTTTCATGAATTGAAGCTCGTTGTAAAAAAAAAAGAAGAGGAGTTACATTGAGTTCATAAAAATCTATCTCAGATCCCCCCGAAATACTTGATCAACTAAACTCCTTGAACACCTCCACTACAACAATTAGAATAAAATATGTTCTTTAGTATATTATGTTCAAGAAGTAACTAGATTCGGTCTTCATTTATTATATCTCGATCATGACTTGATGATGAAATTGTCAAAAGAAAATGTAATTATTGATGTACTTTTCAAAAGAAACGAAAAAGAAAAATATTTTATAAAAGAAAAATATTATTACTGAAATGGGTTTCTTGCCCATCATGTTGTGGTCCTGGGTCAAGCACCCATTATGTGCTATAGGGGCCTTGTAAGAAGTCAAAGGGTCAAGGTCATAATGTACTAGACCTTGAAGGACTCATTATGTACTAGACCTTGAAGGACTCATGTAACAAGAAAAAAAATATTATTAATGTATTTTGTGGAGTCTATAAGCCTCCAAGTGATGGGTCAGCCAACCAGCTACATGTAAGCCTAATGAGGGCTAATTCACTACCTAATAAGCCTATAAAAGAAGATCCACTATGCTTATTTCGATATATAACATTCAAGATATTTCATCTCTGATCCGAGCAAAGGAGAAGGCATTTGATCCAGCAAATTTTAAGAGGAAGGAGGTGTGAAATTTTGGTGATGAGCGAAGAAGTGATATTTTATTTCTAAGTCACACGTGCGAGTTCTTGGAGGAAGACCTAGGGTTTCCCCAATTTGTTCTACAGAGAATTGATTTTTGGTTTGGTTGTCTCATCACTTGGTTTGGTGTGGGTATTGGTCTCAAAAGTATTCATTGAAAAAATTCTATAAGAAGAGATATTTTTCCCGGTTTTCCCCTCTTGGAGTTTTACCCTAGCTTGGAGCCTACTTTTGGTGTCTTTCTTCTATTTGCATTGTGATCTTTTATTTGGAAATTTTCTTGATGATAAACATAATTAATATATGATGCTAGAGAGTTAACCTAACTCATAATAAATTATCAAAGACATAAGAGAAATCAAATAATAATAACCCTAATGCTTTGCCCTAGATTTCTCAACAAGGTATCAGAGCTAGGGCTTTGAATATAGGGTAGAAAGTAGGTCGGTTTGGCATCATTTTAGTTCAAGGAAGACATTCATCCTATGCCAAATTTGTGGAGGCATCAATATCAATTTTTGTGTGCATGAAATCAATACCAAATTGCAGAGATCAAGCCACAAACCCTTCTCAAGGGTAGTGAGGATATTTGAAGATCAATTTAGGTCTGTTTCAAGAGACTGAATTATTAAGAGGACAAACCTATGGAGGGCGCACTCCCTGGATGGCAGATCAAATAGTTTTCGTACCTACATTATCCATTGATCACTTCATTAAGGCTACAAACCTACAAGACAACCTGAGTGGGCTCAATGGTTGAGAACTTGTGATTTATCTTGGGAGGTCACAAGTTCAAAACCGACGGGGGGTAGGGTTGTCTATGGCCCGTCATGACCAAAGTATAGGGATAGACGTCTCGTTGGAGTTTGGGACCTGGGTCTTGATCTAGGATCTTTCCATGGTCTCCGGACGCCTCGGTCCTTGTGAAGTCATGGGTTACTCGTATATGCGGCTTGCGGGTTGTTGCATATACCCGGGGAGGTTGCTTAGTTCCTTGTCTAAAAAAAAAGGCTACAAATCTACTATATATAGATCGAGAGCCTAAAAGGCACATTTTTTAGGATTGAAGGAGTTATCTACAAGCCTAAGGGAGGACGCACTCATTGGCATTGGAGCGAAGATGCAAGGAAAACCACGAGGTTTACAATCACCCTACATTCCTAAGAAAATTTTCACCTATGGTTATCCATATTTATGCAGGAATGAAATGAAATACATATATAAATAGAAACAGAAAGATACAACGAAAAAAAAACTTTAATTCATTAATAACAAAGTACTGAACTCTTTTTACATGCAGAATGAAACTAAACTAGCTCGGGCGATGGTAGCTTATCTTTGAGAAGAGAGGCGGTGGCTAGATGTCTTTTTAACTATGTTACAATGAGGCTCTAAGGCCTATTTATTATTAAGAAACAATGGAAAACCATAAACGTCCAAAACCTAACCCTAAGAGATGAAGCATCAAAAGTTTATGGGCCTCGTTGGGTTAAATTGGTACATCAAATTCCTGGGGTCATAAATTTGGAATATGATCTTCGTTTGATGCATACAATACCTTGTTAGAGAGATCTATTTTAGGACTACAACTTTCAACTATAAGGTCTCAATGTGAGCTATAAGTTTGCTTGTTTTCCAAATAACAACAAAAAAAGTCATTTAGGGCCTCAAAATCGCTCTAGAAGTTAAAGACCTAAAAAACTACAAAAAATAGTAAATTGTCCTTCAATTAAGTAAAATTAAAGAAACAATGGTGGGGGTCCAAGTGGAATAAGTGTAATATCCCAAAATGGGAACAGCTACACTATTTGGAATAATTTGAGTTATTGCCAATGTGGAGCTTCAGAAATTCATGAGCATGGAAATGTAGAGCAGCTCATTAGATGTAAAATAACATCATACCAGCAAATGAAAGAACCTCAACAAGAGAATGGCCTATATTCTCCTTCCCGGGTGGGGAAATGCAGCAATACAGGGCATAAAACAGCTGTCTTCAGAAAAGAACGCTATACAAGTGAGAAATGGGACTTGGATCCCTTAGAAGAAATGATATAAAATTCACATGCAGAAATATAGGTGAAACAAATCACTCTAGCCAACATAAACAAATCTCCCCAAGTCAATGCAGCTCCAATAAGCCCAAACCCCATAGCCTAGCTTGTGCAGAAAGTAATAAAGCAAGAACATCGTTATTTTTATGAGGGTTTATGCAGCAAATAATGGGACAATATAGATCTGGAGTATACAATGCATCAATGTTTGATAACATGGAGATTCATCCCTTTTTATACAAAATAAAAGTAACCCGGCAAGGGTTTCTTGAGAGCACAATGTAAAAAAATGAAGATCTGCAGTTATGGATCTGAAAAACACAGTTTTATTGTAGCAATGAATAAATATGACTGAAATATACAAGTAATGGAAGAAGAATTAGATACAGAGCTTCACGGGAGAAAGGTTGGCCTTTCCTCCAAGAGACTAGCTCACAAACAAGGGATCAAACCCTGCAACTACTGCTCTGGAAAAAATGACGCAGTTTCCCCAGTAAACTGCGCTGTAGTGGATGGGAACTGAGTTGGCCACTTGCCAAGATGTCAAATAAGCTTTGGGACCTCCTGTACAAATCTTGCAAAGAAAGGGAGAGCTCCCTCATTTGAAAGATAAGCTTAAGAGTTGGTGTTGTGGATCTCCCACTGCACACCCAGCAACATAGTGTTTCCTGCTGCAAGAATAACGTTGTAGCTATAGGTGGTGCTAGACCTCAAGCCCGGATATGGGAGAATGAAGAACAGAACTCCTCCAAGTGATCTCTCAATGAAGGAGAAGGAATATCTAAGCAGGAATTCCTTGTGCTGAACAGCACTGCATACTCAGCTCAACAGCTGAACAATGCTCAAGTGTCTAAGCAAACATGAAAATGAAATCCATAAACTAACTCCAAAAGTATACCATCTTCCTCCTTATAATGTTTGTGAGCCTCCTCACCTTGGTTCCCACCTATTAGGATTTCCAACACCATATGAATACATTCCCTCCAAAACTACGTTGTCTTCTCAAGCAAGCCACACCTCCTTAGGCAGCACTGTTGACTTGGTCAACTTTGATTGAATCTTCATGATCCTCTTCCTGTTCACACATGGGAGTGCAAAATCCAGCCACCAAGTTATCCCCTTTTCACACAAAGAGGGATTTTATGTCAATACAAGTTAAAGATGGGTCCTTTTTCCCATTTATTCATCTACTAGGTGCAAAAATCAAAATCTAATATTCCTATTATCTTCATGCTAATTTTAGGAATATTACAGTCCTCCCCTCTCAAATATTGCATGTCCTCAAGAAAAGGCAAGGGTAGACTGATTTATGTTCCCTCCTCTCCATGTAGCATCCATGTATGAAGGTCTCTTCCAAGTAAAGAGATGTTGTCTCAACAATGAACCCTCATAGTGTCTCTCTCAAGCAAACAAAGTAGCATTTGGTGGACACCCCAAATGGCTATCATCATGCAGAAGTAACATACTCAAAGAGACAAATATGTGCTATCTAGAGGTCCTCTCAAGGCATGGGGTATGAAATGTATGGGAAATCCTCATTCCCAAGTGAAACCTCCATCCCCAAGCTATCATCCATATGAAATGAGTCACCCTCCAACATGGCAACTCATTAAGAATCTCCTCCACCTTTGGCTCCTGAAGTGCAGGTGGGCTGAATAAATGAATATGATAGGCAAGAGGGCCTATCCCATGTTTTTCTCTTCTCCACTCATGATAATTGTAAAGGGCATGCTGATCTTGGGCTGCAACATGATTGCCCTCCTTTGGCAAGATGAAGGCTAGATCTCCAAGGATCTCTCCTCCAACGTTGTGAATCAAGCTGGCCCAAACCATCTCATACATGATGGATAAGAAATCACCATCATATGGCACCCCATCCATCTCATGGTCCTCCTCATTAAGAAACAAACATGTTTTTGTAGAAGCCATGTCTCTTCCCATGCTCCCCTTAGAACATGTAATGCAGAAAGTGTGGGGATGCTCCTCCCCCAAGAACACATCCACCCCATGTGTTTCTCCTCCAATCATGCTCCTCATAAAATAAATAATAATATCAGCAAATAGGATCATGATTAGCTTCATAATGAAAGAAATATTGAAGGTTTTATGTGGTGCTGGAAGGTACCAACAGTCCCCCAAGTGGTCACAACGCAGTCTTCCCCACTGCAGCTTCAGACAATAGTATGGCAAGTTGTTTCTTGATAGATGGCTAGTTGTGTAAGTCACCACATCTACTAGCAAGAAGTAAATGGCTGATTGTATCAACTAATCATATAAGGAGTGACCAAACACTCACCCCAGATCATATAGTAAATGGTTTTCTTCATCAAAATAGCTGGCCAAAAATTGTCCATGGAGCCTAAAGAAAAACTTGCCCCTTTGTAGAGCAATGCACTGCAATGAAATGGTAAAAGCATGCAAATATTGTGTTGAACAATCAATAAATGAAAAAACAGAATTCTTACCATGTAATGAAAGCAAGATGGTGACAAAATTCACCGATGGATTCTCCATAGTGGTATGACATATACATATGAAGAGGAATGAACCACATGCTGCATGAAAATCCTCCCCCTCATGCCTGGAAACCCAAGTCAAGGAGAACATACCATAATGACAAATGAGTCCATCCACTCCTCTACCAATCTCACCTCCTTTACGCCCACCAAGTGCACCCATTATGAAGTGATCCTAGGAACACTCCATCAATAAGCTCCTGCTCCAAGGTGACAACGTTGTTGGCCTATGCAAATAGGCTCCTGCCAACTCATAAATCCATTCTTTGACATGCCCCATGCCAAAGACTTCTCCCATAATTTTGTTGCATACAAGAAGTTCCTTCCAAGGTGGAAGTACTTCAGATCATCTAAGGCTAAGGAGTAGCCTCCTTGCACTATGATAGTGCCATCCCCTATTCCTACAGCGTCATGCCAAGTGTGACAGCAAATCTGCCCTTGCTCTCTCCCAATCCTCCAAAGCAGCAAAAGTCTTTGCTGCCTCCTCATACCTCCATCATACAACCCATGTGGTGAAAACATAATGATCACATCATCAAAATGCATCCATCCTCCTTGCTGCCACATGATGCAAGTATCCAGCCAACTGTCTTCCTCCCTCATACCCTTAGGAGAAGGATATGCCTCATGATGGCCAAACTCTCTCAAGAGTAGCCAGCGCAGCTTTTCTTCTTGTTGCCCTGTGTCATAGATCTGCAAGTGGCTCACAAGCCTCTTGCTCTCCATCCACCTCCCTTCATCCAAGTGTGGATGCCCCCAATCATTCTCTCCATTGGCATCTTCCCAATGAAGACTACCAACCTCCCAAAGCAAGTATTCCTCCTTACACCTCATGGGAAGTTGAGATGTAGCTCCTTGGAGATATTTCAATGAAGACCTCTCACCCATCAACCCCTTAAATTCAAAAGAATCCAAGTGTGCTGGAAACAAAAAATCATTAGAAAGTGGCACAACATGCATTATGCCTCCCAAAAGATTGCACCCTAACACCTCATGCTGCATGTAACTCAATAAAGGTGCAAAGGGATGAATGTTTATCCCTTCTTGGATCAAACCAAGGTTGCACAGTGTTGTTCAAGCTTGTTGCTCCTCATCAGTAATGTGTTTTGATCCTGGACCATGTGAGAACAAATTTCCAACTTCTTCCATAAAATTTTCTGAAATGTTAGGACATGGAAATTTATGCATACCTTTGTGAGCCTTTGGAACATCTTGTATGGTTTCAAGAGTCCCTCCCCTCAAAGTGTTGCATGATCCAACTACTGCTATGGATGGTTGCCCCCTCATGAATATGACAACGCTGGTAAAGGTCTCCTCAAGTGGAGAAGAGAACTCCTCTTCCTCTGGCCTTCTACAGTCAAATATTCTGATTACTTGATGAGTGAAATCAGCAAAGGTAGATACCCTTGCATGACCTACATGGCTAGTCCACCAAGATCTTGCCTTGTCCTCCAAGTGCAGCGCTGAGATTTCCACAGCTTCTTTTTCCACTACTGGATGTAGTAGGAAAAATGCCTCTAGTTTCATCACCCATGACTTTGTTGCACACTTGAGTGAGCCATCAAATGTAGACAATGGGAATATGTTGCCTCTTAGCATTCTCTTGCTGCATGGCATTCTTTCTTCTCTCAGTTGAATAAATTGAGGAAAGTCTAGAGTCTCCTTGAAAGCCCTAGGTTGGCACTTGTATTCTGCCAAATATCCACTCAGGACCTCACATTCTAAGTGGTCTTCTTGCTCTCCACTTCTTCTATGAGAACAGGAAGTGCATGGGTCTTCTTCTTCCTCTTGAAATATTCATGAAAAATACATGGGTCTTGCTCTCCACTTCCTCTATGAGAACAGGAAGTGCATGGGTCTTCTTCTTCCTCTTGAAGATGTATTGATTTCAGTGTAGTTGTTGATTTCTAATCCAATTTGATTACTTGCACTAGATGCATTTATTTCAATGTAGATGTCGATTTTTAATCCTATTTAATACCTTACACTAGATGCATTTATTTTAGTGTAAATGTTGATTTTTACTCCTATTTCATTGCTCTCACTAGATGCATTGGATTCAATGTAGATATTGATTTCTAATCATATTTGATCACTTGCACTAGATGCGTTGATTTCTGTGTAGATGTCGATTTCTAATCCTATTTAATACCTTACACTAGATGCATTGATTCCATTGTAGATGTTGATTTCTACTCCTATTTGATTGCTTGTACTGGATGCAGTAGTTTCAGTGTAGATATTGATTTCTAATCCTATTTTATTGCTTGCAATAGATGCATTGAATTTAGTGTAGATTTTTCTTTCTAATCCTATTTGATTGTTTGCACTAGATGCATTGATTTCAGTGTAGATGTTGATTTCTGATTTGATGCAACTAGATGTATGATGTACATGAATTTAAAATTAATTAGATTAATAATGTGCATTTATTTCAGTGTAAGCAAATCACTTCCCCCTCCATCTATATCTCTATCTCCCACCGTATCTCCTTCTTTATCTCTCCATCTCACCCCCAAAACATACACATTGTCTCAAATCCCTCTTGGCGCCTAGATCCATCTTAACTAATATTAGATATATTTACATATTATTGATAAAATTAATCATATGTTCGATAGATTTTCCTTGGCCACACACGACTGAAACTAGCCTAGACCCATCTTAACTTTGGATCTAACAAGCGCCAAGAGGGATCAAATCTCTTGAGATGCAAACCTTTCCTCAAGTTTTGCATGAAAAAAAAGAGGTTTGCATCTAGAGAATTTAATCCCTCTCGGCGCTTGATAGATCCAGAGTTAACACGGATCTAGGTTGGATCTAGGATGTAATACTATTTATCATCTCAACAAACTAAGGTAACTAAGAAAATTTAAAATTAAAATGACTAGGTTAATCTCAGATATATTTAGCATATTTAAAATGATTATATTAATATTAGATATATTTATTGATAAAATGAATCATATGTTCAATATATTTTCCTTGGCCACACACGATTGAAACCAACCTAGATCCATCTTAACTCTAGATCTAACAAGCGCCAAGAGGGATCAAATCTCTCGAGGTGCAAACCTTTCCTCAAATTTTGCACTCAAAAAAGAGGTTTACAGTGCAAAAAAAAGGTGCAAAAATAGGTTTTATTTATTTACCATACCTACAATTTATTTATATTTTTATTTATTTACCATACCTCGTTTTTTAGTGTTCGTAAATATAACTTTGGGTTAATAGGTAGGGATAATTATTAAAAACATATTAATTATTAAAAATATATTGATTACAATTAAGAAGACATTACAAAATGTTTACATACTTTCTTACATTACATCTACACATGTGCCCTATACTAGATTGTAGAGTGCCTCTCGGCATAACAACTATTCACAAATACCACTAAAGGATTATACAATTCAATACTAGAATAAATGTTATTCAACCCGGTACTTATTAGTAGGACAAGTATTATAATTCATCGTTGACTTTGTATTAATTATGTTTTGACTATACATATTTACCTATTTATAAATATAAATGTTTTTTTAAACAATAATGAGAACATCTAGTCGACAACTTCGATTATCTACTTCCATTATTACACCCACTACAACTATTCGTAAATACCACTAACATGATAGTTACAACGTGTCTTCAAAGACATGAACCTTCGCAGTTAGGGAAACAAACTGTTCACCAAACCACTCGAGCTAAGATCCTTTGACTATTAATGTAAAACAGTTGACAACTATTGCAAAAAAAAACAAAAATTACAAAAGTCATTTTTTTCGTGAATAGAAGCTCGTCGTAATAGAAAAAAAGAGTTACATTGAGTTCATAAAAATCTATCTCAGATCCCCCCAATATACTATATCAACTAAACTC
This sequence comes from Pinus albicaulis, assembly GCA_034641835.2. Taxonomy (NCBI): domain Eukaryota; kingdom Viridiplantae; phylum Streptophyta; class Pinopsida; order Pinales; family Pinaceae; genus Pinus; species Pinus albicaulis. The sequence continues at coordinate 724,301,430 of CM076573.1, forward strand.
CTTGAACACCTCCACTAGAACAATTAGAATAAAATATGTTCTTTAGTATATTATGTTGAAGAAGTAACTAGATTCAATCTTCATTTATTATACCTCGATCATGACTTGATTATGAAATTGTCAAAAGAAAATGTAATTATTGATGTACTTGTCAAAAGAAACGAAAAAGAAAATTATTTTGCAAAAGAAAAATATTATTATTGAAACGGTTTTCTTGCCCATCATGTTGCGGTCCTAGGTCAAGAACCCATTGTGTGTTATAGGGGCCTTGTGAGAAGTAAAAGGGTCAAGCTCATGATGTACTAGACCTTGAAGGACTCATTATGTACTAGACCTTGAAAGACTCGTGTAACAAGAAAAAAATATTATTAATGTATTTTTTGGATTCTATAAGCCTCCAAGTGATGGGTCAGCCAACCAGCTACATGTCGGCCTAATGAGGGCTAATTCACTACCTAATAAACCTATAAAAGAAGATCCACTATGCTCATTTGGATATACAACATTCAAGCTATTTCATCTATGATCCAAGAAAAGGAGAAGGCATTGATCCAGCAAATTTTATGAGGAAGGAGGTGTGAAATTTTGGGGATGAGCGAAGAAGTGATATTTTATTTATGTGAGTCACGCATGCGAGTTCTTGGAGGAAGACCTAGGGTTTCCCTAATTTTTTCTACAAATAATTGATTTTGGGTTTGGCTGGCTCATCACTTGGTTTGGTTTGCCAGTATTGGTCTTGGAAGTATTCATTGAAAAAATTTCTATAAGAAGAGATATTTATCCGGGTTTTCCCCTCTTGGATTTTTTCCCTAGCTTGGAGACTACTTCTGGTGTCTTTCTTCTATTTTCATTGTGATCTTTTATTTGGAAATTTTCTTGATGATAAACATAATTAATATATGATGCTAAAGATTTAACCTAACTCATAATAAATTATCAAAGACATAAGAGAAATCAAATAATAATAACCTTAATGCTTTGCCCTAGATTTCTCAACATGGTATCAGAGCAAGGGCTTTGAATATAGGGTAGAAAGTAGGTCAATTTGGCATGATTTTAGTTCAAGGAAGACATTCATTCTATGCCAAATTTGTGGAGGCATCAATATCAATTTTTGTGTGCATGAAATCAAGACCAAATCGCAAAGATCGAGCCACAAACCCTTCTCAAGGGTAGTGAGGGTATTTGAAGATAAATTTAGGTTTGTTTCAAGAGACTTAATTAGTAAGAGGACAACCCTATGGAGGGCGCACTCCCTAAATGGCAGATCAAAGTGTTTTTGTACCTACATTAGCCATTGATCACTTCATTAAGGCTACAAACCTACTATATCTAGATCGAGAGCCTAAAAGGCACATTTTTTAGGATTGAAGGAGTTATCTACAAGCCTAAGGGAGGACGCATTCACTGGCATTGAAGCGAAGATGCAAGGAAAACCACGAGGTCTACAATCACCCTACATTCCTAAGAAAATTTTCACCTTTGGCTATTCATATTTATGCATAAATGAAATGAAATACATATATAAATAGAAACAGAAAGATACAACGAAAATAAAACTTTAATTGATTAATAACAAAGTACTGAACTTTTTTTACATGCAGAATGAAACTAAACTAGCTCAGGCAATGGTAGCTTATCTTTGAGAAGAGAGGCAATGGCTACATGCCTTTTTAACTATGTTACAATGAGGCTCGAAGGCCTATTTATTATTAAGAAGCAATGGAAAACCCTAAACATCCAAAACCTAACCCTAGGAGATGAAGTGTCAAAAGTCTGTGGGCCCTGCTAGGGTAAATTGGTACATCAACTTCCTGGGGTCGTAACTTTGGCATACAATCTTCGTTTGATGCATACGATACCTTGTTAGAGAGATCTATTTTAGGACTACAACTTCCAACTATAAGGTCTCAATGTGAGCTATAATTTTTGCTATTTTCCAAACATCAACAAAAAACGTTGTTTAGGGCCTCAAAATCACTCTGGACCCGAAAAACTGCAAAAAATAGTAAATTGTGCTAAAATTAAGGAAAATGAAAGAAAAAACGTAGGGGTACAAGTGGAATAAGTGGGTAGCTACCAATATCAACCTTTATCATCTGGTATGTATATCTCAGTCACCCTGTATTAGCATTTTTCTAAAGACTTGTGAGGGATTCAAGGACTATTTTGTTGGCATCTACTCTAACCCCAAGAAAGTAGATGAATTCTCCATCTATAATCAAATGATCTAAGGTAACATTTATGTGCATAAGTGATAATTAAAAACCCTAGACAAAGTATCGAGCTAGTCTCTACTCGTGTGCATAAGTTTCATAAGTGTAAAGATCCTCGTCCTAATATTAAGGAGGTTCGAGATGAAGGGTTGAAGGATTATTTCAGAGTCCTGAAGCTTACCTTACCTCTATACAATATTTTTCAAAAGGTGTAATTACAAGGTCACTCCTATGCATCGAAATTCAATAATACATAACTCTTGAATCAAAGTCTCTTTGGATAGTAAGATCCATTCTAATAAGATTGAGATTATACATGTAAGAAGTCAAGGTTATAATTTGTAAATTCTATTGTCATCAAGGAGTCGAGATCTCCATCTAAGATTGGATTTATCTTACCTATGTATCTATATCTCAAAAACTCGTGAAAGGGAGACCTATATCGAGCTAGTAACGTTTCTAAGCCTTTATCATGTACAAGATGAATTCAAGGGTTTTGCCTCGACTTGTGGCCACAATGACCTTGTGATCCATGCCTTATGCTCTCAATGACAAAATATATATATATATATATATATATATATATATATATATATATATATATATATATATAGAGAGAGAGAGAGAGAGAGAGAGAGAGAGAACTTGATTAGTTAGTGAGGCTGACCTAGAGTAATAAAGGTATAGTTGTTTTTCGAATTGGCAATAAAAATCTTGTTGGGGAATTTGTTAAAAGTATTTCTCTATAAAGGTGTTAAGAATATATATATTTTTAAACTCTAGTCATAGGGTATAAACATCATTAAATAAGCTAAAATTTGTCTTAGACGCCTTGGGAAAAAGAAAAAGGAATGCTAGAGGTAGTTAGAAGATCTATGTGATATAGAATTTGTGAAAGACAATCTTTGTTTATTAACAGTCATTCCAAGTCAACTAGAATATTTGATATAACTGTAGCAGTCATTCAAGTGTCACCTGTACAATTCAAAGTGGATTCATAAGAGGAGCGGTCTTATAAAATTGAAGGAAGTAGTTGTCCAGGGGCAGTATTATCTTAGGAAATCAACCTACAGTCTGTAACTCAATCATCCACCATGTTAGTGTTTTAAAAATAAAGTAACAAGCTTGAGGGTACCTATAACTATCAAGGATGGAAGAAGAGGATAAACCTCATTCTGATAGAGAATTATGTCATGGATATTTTTTTATGAAAGGCCATAGAACTTGACAAGAAGAATGTGGATGAGTGGAAGGGGGGAGAGGGAAGAAGAGAAAGATAGAGAAAGGGAGGTGTTAAATAGGATTAAAAATTGACATCTACATTGAAATCAATGCATCTAGTGCAAGTGCATGATTTTTTTTTTTTTTAAATGGACGTGCTCCAAATCTCCCTCAAGCCCTGCGTCGAGTGCAACTTCGCGGAGGTTAACTTGAAAGGTGGGCTCAATGAATGCCCTTCCCCCTCAAAAAAATACCAGGCTGCGGTGACTACTCCTCACCATCTCTTTGAAAAAGGCAATGATGCGGCAGTGATGGGCCAAAACCTTGCCCTTTGCCCTCAACGTCGCAGAAAAAGGCTTCCCAATCTCTGTCCACAATCACACAATAAGCCGCGTCGACAAAACCCTCAAACGCACACGGGACGAAGGCAACCTCCCACTGAAGGCCCTCTACGATCCCAATGACTTCGTGCTATCGATCCAGAAGCCGAGGGTAGTGGTCTTCCTTGTCAAGTTCGGGGCTCTGGTCGACCACACCATCTAGACACTCTCAGAGTACATGGAGCCTGGTGTCAGTATAGTAGTCGGAGGCAACGAATGGTACGTGAACACCGAGTGGAGGGCCAAGCAGGTGGCCGAGAAGGGCTTGCCCAACTTGGGAATGGGGGTCTCCAAAGGCAAGGAGGGACCTCGCAACGGCCCTTCGCTCATGCTCGGAAGCACCCTCGAGGCCTACAGGGTTCCGAAAAGCTTCACAGCCGTCGCTGTCCCTTGTTTGCACTAAAAAAAGAGGGTTGTAGTGCAAAAAATAGTTGCAAAAATAGGTTCTATTTATTTACCATACCTCTTTTTTGAGTGTTTGTAAATATAACTTTGGGTTAATAGGTAGGGATAATTATTACAAATATATTAATTCTTAAAAATATATTGATTACAATTAAGAAGACATTACAAAATGTTTACAAACTTTATTACATTATGTTGGCGCTCGAATCAACACTTAGACTGCAGCAAGCGCCTGACCAGACACATCTTAAACTCTAAGGCCATTTTAATGTTTTGTTTTATAGGATTGGAAGATGGTATAAAATCTAATTTACTGAAGAGAGATTTTGATCAAATCCATAGTTCTACTAAAGAGGGTATTGTAACTTGATGTGGTAGCATGGTGCAAGTTTGTAGTCTATGATGAAAGGAAATTGAAAGATGAGAGGAGAATCAAAAGGTCTATAAAAAAGAAATCTATTGATTTAGTATAAATTGACAAAAGTAGAGGTTTGACAATATTCTATTGAGAGAAAGCTATTTCTAGTCTGAAAATATTCTCACTGAAATATCATGAAGATTAACTATCATGAGTGATTCTCTTCCACTGTTGTAATATAGATTTTATCACGAATGCTCACTATGTGAGACTAAAAAAAACCGATAAAACACAACAAGCTTAAGAGACTAATAAAAACACATAGCAGTATGATGATTTGCAAACTAGAACTGGAAGAAAGGAGATATGGAAACACAAATAAAGTAGACAATACACACAGCAAATTGGTAATAAGTCCTGAGTAGTATTATTCCATTTCATTCACAAAAAATATTATAGTTCATATAAGTCAAAATTCAATAACCACCAACCAACCCTGACATCATATCATTTTGGCATAAATATATAAAATATGATACTATCATCTTCCACAGAAAAAGGAAAATTTGTTTCAAAAGTCATTACAACCTCGTGCAAGAGGTGAGGCTTATCCTAAAACTTTAATACAAAGTGCTATGACATAATGAAAATAAATAGCATTAAGGCTAACAATTCGGAGTGATTTGTATGATGTGGCAGTCTATGGGAAGACTCCTCTTTTTTTCTGGTGCAACCAACTCCTCTTATGTTCCTTATGTTAGGTTCCCGTGATTTGGCTGATTGGCAAGCCAAATGACAGTGTAACATCAAACCAAGCTTTGGAGCCCAAGGACCTAGCCTTCCTGGACTCAGAGAGGGCTCTCTCTATATGCGTAAGGGATATCTGTGTGTTTGTTTATTGTGTTCTGATTTTAGGCTAGTTATGAAGTAAGTTTTTGATTTTTGTTTTTTAAGTTGTGAGGGATGAAACTGATCAAAGATATAAAATAGATAACAAGATGTAGATTAACTGGGCTATGGGGTCAAAAGGTCAAGAAAGCTATTAGATGACGATACAGGGCTGTTGAAGGGTCGATTTGATTCAATGTAGAAAGGATCTTTGGGCAAAATGGAGTAAATGGACATCAAGTTTGTGAGCAACAAAGAGTTTCAAGCATCACTGGTTCAATAGATAACATAAACATGGTAAAGAAAACCCTTAATCATGCAAAATGTAACTATAAACTAATCGACACATAGAAACAAACATTCAAGCCATGCATAGAAGTATAAGACCCTCTAACTTTGGGAAATGGCTATCAGACTTTGGGGAAAACACATAAGACGGACTAACAACTCAAAACACTATGCCAGAACGCCTAAACACAGTACTTCAAGTTATTGGGCACTTTGAACAACAAGATTCGCATAGTTTTAGGCAAAGGGCTAGATCGGAACTAGGCCTCCTTGGTTCAAACAAAATGATAATCTTAATCAGTCAAAGAGATAGTTTCATGGATGGAACTATGGACAGTCATAGGTAAGCAGGGCACACCATACATCCTACTCAACATGCATAGAACTATTAATGAAACTAGCAACAATATCCTCAAGTTATTAAAGAGTAGTTAATAATTCTTTAATGCAACTAAGGAAGAAGAAAACATAAAAGCTATGAAGATTCAGGAATTTTGAGGTGCCTCCATGGGCATATCTCAAATTTGTTCTCTACTGATCTATAGCAAGCAAGAAACATGTATCATGAATGAAAACTAGAAGACAACAACAAAGCAAGAAACACTATACTATTCTACCATGTCATGGAATCCATCAACAATCCTTCATCATCCATCCAAGAACATTCAAGAGGCAATCCAAAAGCATAACACAAGTATTTTCTCCAAAGCTCATATGACCATATATTGCTTCTCTTCTCAAATTCAGCCTTGTTTACAATGAGAGTTTGTGGAATAAATAGGCTCAAGTGAGGAAAACCTCATGGTTCAACTTCCATCCTCATTGGCCTAATCAAAATATCTAAACTTGTCCTTGAGGCTTTGCAAAGCCCAAGGCACAAAAATATCTCATAAAATATCTAAAAATTGCTACAAAAGGGAATTTAATTGACTTTGCATCATTTTCCAAGTGCAAAAATAGCTAAACGCACATTTGGAAAAAGCAGATTTTAGAGGTTCAAAAATTACAAAAATATTTCAAATTTACATCAGAAAAAGGTCCCCTGATTTTCCGGAAACATTTGGAAACCTTCCTGATGTTGAAATGAAGCTCATGATAGCTCGTTGGAAAGCTCTGAGTGTCTACTTTCCGGAACAACTTAAATTTCTTCAATCCGATTCCTAGAAGTCCTCCAAATCTGCACCTGTGTGTAAAAAGCTAGAAAATTACAGTCTGCTGATAGACCGGGCAGAGTGTGCAAAAAGAGAGCCTTTTTCGCTGTTTTGAGGGGGGAAATGACCTCCAAATGTTCTGAAAATCACTTAGGGCATGCTCATGAAATTATGGCATCCAATGATACCATTCTCCTCCTTTGACGAATCCTCAAAATGAAATGGCGAATTTATGAGTTTTTTGACCAAAAACTCAAAAATGCCAAAAAACCAAAAATTGTCAAAATGTGCCCAAAATTGGCCTGCATGACCCTCAAGGGTCCTTGGCAACATGCTCCAAAACTGAAACCAAAATTTCAAGTGCTGATGTGCCTTTCTTCTCTTTCCGTGTCGGGCGCTTCTTGAAACTGTTGTTTATCACTACTGAGTTACTGTTGTTCAGCACTCTTCTCCTCTTTTTCCTGCTGCTGCTCATATTTATCACTGTCATGCTGCTCCTGTTGTCTTGCCTAGAGGGGCATATTGATCTAGATTCGTTCCTGAAACACCAAACTGCTTCAAAGTCTTTGAAATGCCTTCTTTAAATCAAATTCTGTCAACCCACTATTTTGATAAGGAAACAATGTCCTTGGATGCTTGTGCAAGATGTTCTCTCTCAATACAAAACCCTGCTCCTTGAGAAAGTGGCCTTCCCACCTTGCTCTATGTTGTTTGGAGCTCAACAATCTATTTTGTACCTTTGGCTAATGGTAAACATTTCAACTTCACAATCCTGCCTTTATCTAGTAAGCCAATCAATCAACAAGGCTCATATCATATACAGCCACCTTTAGTGCAGACACAGTCAATTTCACTGTTTTATAGAACAAAGGTGAAAAAATGTTTCAAAGGTTTTCAAGAAAAACTGTAGGAGTTTTATCCTTTCAACAATCAAAGTTCTCTTTTCAATATAGAATCCTTGTCCTTCTAGAAAATCACCTTTGCAACCATCTGAATATCAACTTACAGTGAGCTTGAAGAACAGAAAAAGGCAGTCAAAGTATACATAGTGAACAATTGTCTTTCTCTGTGGTTGATAGGGGTAACCTGCTTTTTTTATGTTTTGAAGATATAGGATATCTTTGTTCTTTGATTAGGAAGGTGAACACACAGTTTTTTTTTTTTTTTTTGTTCAACATATTCTCTTTTCCCTGTAGGCACCTTTATCATCATATCAAACACTCTAGCACAACTTCAAATAATGGATATTCACACAGCAGAGCACTGTTTTTCATATATGGTGATGTAGCAGTTTAAATGTGGATAAGCTCCCCTTTGTTTGAACCTTAACCCTCATATGCAGCTCAAAAGATATATGATGATATATAAACTTAGTCAAACTCAACAATTTGTCTTATTTAACTCTTTCATTCTTTGCATTTGTTCGAATCATATACCCTCAGTCAAAGTCATTCTTTATAAGATAGGTTAACAGGGCTTGTTTTGTTTTCTATGATGTGGTAAAAAAAAGGCCTGTAGCTTTCAACCATAAAAAACTCCCTTCAAACAAAAACTGCCTTTTTTATGCTCCACTGTCCCTCATATCAGTTTGACAATATCTTGAACTACCAATTGTGACTTCATTCGCTGATTAGGCTTGATGGAATGGGGGGTCACAATATCGCTTTTTTTCTTTTAACATATAGAGGATGCCCTTGGTCAACACAGTTTGAGGGCAGTTTCATTGTTTTTCTTACCAACAACATTTCAAGGCTTTTAATGCTTCATCTCTATCCACCAGAAACTACAGCAAAACTTGTTTCTTCAAATAAAACACAAACCTCAAAATTGTGATTTTATCCCACGAGTTCCATCCCTTTCACTCTCTCTTAGCAGTCTTGAAGAAGAGTAAAAATATACGTAGAATACCTTTAGAATTTGATGACAAGCTCGAGCAGGCGTTTCAAGCAACTTAGAAAAACCTTTGGAGGTGTTTTGGAAGTTTAAACCATGCGCGACGCGTTCGCTGTGGAAAGCGCCGCGCAGAAAAGGTTTCTCTGGTCATTGGTCGGGTCGACATGACCCAAACCTACAGGCGCACCGCGCAGCCTTGTTGGCTAGTGCAAATTCTCTGCCTGAGCGCGCCGCGCAGATCAAAAGGCTCCAAACTTGTGCAAATTAGCTCGAAAACTCTTTGTTTTGGTCAGTGAACAACAAAGGGAGTATTTTTTTGTGTTTAAAATGCAACATAACTCTTGGAAACGGTCTTTACACCCTTTAACAATGAACAATTTTAATGCCTCCTTGGGATTACCTTTGTGAGGGTTTGTTGAAATTTTCGCCTTCGAAACAAATGCCTTTGCTCCTTTTGAAATACACAGTGCCTTTAAATGTGCTATAAGGGCTCTTACCTTTAAATATTGTTGGCAAAAAAGTGGCATACACTCTGGCTAGTTTTGGTGAGTGTGATTCTTTATAATAACAAACCTCCAGGATTAGATTCTTTTCACTGTGTTTTAACATTAGGGAAATAACCTCTGTTATTGCTGGCCCTCTTTGGTGAGATTTTCAACATGGAAGGTCCACTTAGTAATACACCAATGATTTATGGGGCGTCCTTTGACATCTGCAAAGAAATGACCTATCACTTCAAAATTTGATTTGGCATTTTTCTGCTCCATATACCTCCACCTGCTTGCTAGAGGAAAAATGGATCAAATCTACCTTAGGACTGTAGCTGCATGTCTCCAACTGATGCTTCTTTCTGACTGTGGGTGAGACCTAGTGTTATTGTCCGAGCTCCTACTATTCTCTGTCTAATAAGAGGGGCATTTTCTTCTAAGAGCTTTCCTTTATTCAAAATGTAACAGCAGGGTGTTTTGAATTGTTTCATGGGGAAACTACCTTCCTTTGGAATAGTGAACTATCATCTCAATAACCTTTTTTAAAAATTCTGGTGCTTTGCTATGAAAAGAGGACACCTGTAGAGGATATTTCATGCTGCAGGGGTATTCTTTGACATTTTGACAGAGATTCTTTTTCCCTTTCTTCAACACAAACTAACATCTTGCTCTTAATGCTTTTTTGGAATTAAATGATGCCCACTGTGAACTGAATTTTGACTATAGGTGTAAAATGTAGTTGTACCCACCCAGGTTTGATCATCCTTTGTCTAAGAAGGTGCTTTCTTTTACAATCTTTCATCTGCTCCCAGTGCTAATGTGATACCTTTGACTTTTTATAGGGATTTGCTTCCATGTGGAAATGAAGACATGCATGATTAGCCTTACATACTGTTCTAGGGTTTTAAAACTCAGATCATAACCTGTTGATATGTTTGTGTTGAGGAGACAATCCTATGAGGTGTATAATGACTACTGGAACATTTCATAGATACCAAGGCTTTTATTAGCCATCTTCTTCCTAATGAAACTCTGAAATCACCAACCCTACTGCATCTGAAGGATACATTTGTCTTTGTGGTGGTGTGTAGCTTGCAACAACTGGACTTACACTGGCGCTTTGACTGATATTAAGATGTCTTATATCTGGGGTTATGTACTACTTTCCTGCCTTGTCTTTATGTTCATCCAGAAACCATGAACTGTATTCCATAACTCAACCGAAATATGAGAGTACACAGAGGTCCCTTTTATTGAAATAATTTCTTGCTCAGCACTTATTTGAGCTGTTCATTTTAACACCCCTGCAGAGATATTTGTTATGACAGCTTTGATTTAAGGAGTCCTTTTTATGCGCCATGATGATGACTGAAACTTCAAATGATCCTCTTTCTTAGGACACAAGACCAAAAACTCTGCTTTCTTTTGTCTTGCACATTTCAGATCTTAGCCCTGTTTTGATCATCACTTTCCTTCAGAAACCTAGAGTCACTGTTTTACTGTCTAGTAAAAAAAAAACCTGTGCTTATAGTAAGTTTTGCAATCCTTGAAGTCAATATTGACCATCGCCCTTTGCTTATGGATGAAGGAGGCGCCTTAACCCTCTACTTGTAGATGAAGGAGGTTCTTGGTCATGACAAATTACTAGTCTGTTTGACAGTGGTGTCTTTCTTCTACTGTGATTTCATGCTGAATGGAAGCTGCAAGGTCTTGATGAGTAACTCCTTACCCTGCATATGTATCTCAGGCTCATGTTGACATTGAGAAGCAGTTGTTCTTCTAAATGTGTATTCAAGAATTTTCTCCTAAGATGAAGATATACTTCCTGTCTTTGTAAAATCCATAAAACACTGTAAAACACCTAATAATCAGCTTGAGACTGTGGTCTATGCAGTGCTGAGACTTAGGGGTGTGTAAGTGGTGCGACTTAGGGCTGTGATCAATTTCATTTGCAGAGTGGGAGGTCTGTCATGATTGGTCTGTAGCAGATGGAGGTTTTTGGCCTTTTGATGGTTGCCAAGGGTAAAATGCCTTAAAGCACCACTTCCTAACTTAGGGGAGGCTTTTGAAACAGACATTGGATTGTCCTTTTAGAGCTGATGGGCAGACCAGTAGGGCTAAAGCTAGATAGGATAGTGATAATGAGTTTTAACTTTGACATGGGCGGACTGAAAAGTAGGAGGGCGAAAAAAGTTTTATGAGGGTTTTCTAGATGACAAATTGACATATGGAAATCAGCTTCTAGAAAACTCAGCTATGGATCTAGTCATCACTAACAAGTGAAAAATACTGATGACTAACACCTTGAATGCTACTTGGTGCCTTGTACAAAAGTGTTGGTGCTGAGAGTAGTGGTAGAAAATTGTTTCAGAGAAACTATGTCGTTGTTTCGTTGTTCCTTTCCTTCTTTGGTGGAAAACTCGAAACTTTTTAGATAAAATGGTGGAGGTTAATTTTATGAGATATTACAAAGAAACCCTTTGAAAAAGGTTTAATTTATAGGGGAGAGGTGGAGTGAAATGAATGATAAGCGGGAGGAGAAAACATTTTAGACATATATCGCAATCGCAAATCGGGGTCGTAGTGTTTAAAATTAAGACACAAATGGGAGAAAATGTGATCTGTGATGGGGTGATGATGTGGCAAAGAAGTGGGACCGATCGCAGATCGCCCATCGCAAGCTTTGTTATGAGACACAAGAGTTAAATGTTAAAACTTGCGAAGTGCGATGTGAGATGAGAGTGGAGGTGACGTGGCATAACAAATAGTGGGGTCACCCACAAATCGCACATTGGAATTTTTATTATGAAACACGAGAGCTAAACGTTAAAACTGGCGAAGTGTGATGTGAAGAGAGGGAAGTGTCATGACAGAGGGTGGGACTACCCGCAAATCGCAAATCGGATGCTTTGAGGGAGCGGAAGTGAATGTGGTAAGTGAAATTTGTGAAAATGCGATTTAAAAAGGTAGGTGGGGCCCTTTAAATGAATTTTCAAATCTGAAAGTGAAAACTTCGTTAAGTCATGGTAATATGATAAAAAGACGCCCGAAGCAAAAATAAAATTTAAAAAAAAAAGGTTGTATAACATATTCGAGGCGTATTAAAGGGAATTATGGGTCCCAGACCATACTGAAACTCACATTTCGGGGGTTTTGTAGGAAATGGAAATTGTAACGTGAATGGGAGTTAAAAATACGAAGAGTCGATTGCAATGAAAGCTAAGGGGTCCACAATGTTTATTATGTGCGGTAAGTTATATCATATAATATATGATAAAACCAACTTTTGTTGTGGTGTGGGTAAAAACTGTGATAAAAGAAATATATGGTAAGTTAAAAAGGAAATATGATATGCCTGTTGATGGGTGTGCAGAGCTGATTTTTACCTATAAAAATTGGATTTTATGAGTTAAAAAGGGGTTTTGAAAAGGGAAATGAGAGGCTGGACTTTGGGTTTTTTGGGAAAATGAAAGGTGAAAGAGGGAAAATGAAATGAATGAAAGCATAAAATGAAATTTTCTCACCACTACACTTTGACAATGACACTTTCATCTTATAACCAAACTAAAAAGGTAGATTGATTCCTTGGAGAATGATGACCAGACTTTGAAAATATTTGGAAAAATTGCAGTGCTAATAGTGGCTCCTATTGGGGATGAAGTCCTACCTGTGAGGCTTCAAGGACTGTAGACTCAGTGCCTTAAAAACTTTTTAAAATCAGAAGACTTCTTGAAAATTAAGACTAGTACTAACCATTGACTAACAGGACTCAAGACTGACCATATATACAAACATAAGTACCATTGGGCATGGATTTTATTGACACATCACACCAGATATTTACAATGGAGTGACTCAACTGACTTTACTAAATAAATAACCTTTTAAGAAAATGACCATTGGCTAGGCCTCTAGCTAGCTGATCATCATCCATATGTTTGAGCAGAAAAATATTATTCTCCAAAACTTCAGCAATTTTAAATGGCCCAAACCACAGATTGTCGAACTTACCATGCCTTTCATGGTCTTCTCTCCTAACATCCCAACGCAACACCAAATCATTCTCCTGAAATAACTGCTAATTTACTCTTTTATCAAAAATAGATTTGACTTTAGCCTGATACTTCTGTACTTTTTCCAGCAACGATTCTCTTATTTGGTGTGCCTCTATCAATTGCAGCATTCTCCTTTGGACTAGATTTTCATTATAAACTTCCTCTTGCAGAAACTTCATTACAGGAAGAGCTAATTGCAAATGAATTACAACTTATGTACCATATATAAGCAGAAATGGAGACATTCCAAATGATTTTTTACCACTTACTCTATCTACCCACAGAGCATGTATCAGCTGAGTGTCCCAATTCCTCTTATTTCCATGCAACATTTTCTTAATAATCCTTACCAAAATTTTGTTGGATGACAGAGCCAATCCATTACCTTGAGGGTAATAAGGTGTGGAATGAGTTAATTCAATCCCATATTGCTGACAAAATTTGTACATCTTAGCAGACTTAAAGGCCATTGCATTATCAGTTACTAATTTCTGTGGACAACCAAATCTTGACATAATATTTTCCAACAGAAATTTAATAATTACTGTATCAGTAGCATTTATGGTTGGTACAGCTTCAATCCATTTAGTGAAATAGTTTGTAGCTCTAAGAATCCATCTATGATGTCCTGATGAAGGTGGATGAATTTCACCGATGAAGTCTAGCCCCCACTGTTGGAAAGGAACATCTATTGAAATAGGAATGAGCAGTAATGGTAGCAATTTCTATTTACCAACAAATTTTTGACATTTGACACAACTCCTGAATTTCACAAAAACATTAGAGAAAAGAGTTGGCCAATAATAGGCAGCTCTTAAGATTTTTATTGCAGTGGCTCTCCAATATAAATGCCCTATGCATACTCCTGCATGTATCTCTATCATAATCCCCTGGGATTCTGCTTCATTTAGACATCTTAACAAGACTGCAACAGGATATTTCCAGTAAATATGGTCTTCCAAAATGCAATACTTCACAGCACTTAGTTTAAAACCTCTCCTTTTATACTTCTCCATTCCAGGTGGATAATTGAAATTTAACAAGAAGTAAACTATATTCTTGTACCAATCTGAATTGAATATTTCAAGATAATTAGCAATACCTTCTCCATATTCTCCTTCAGCTGCCTCTACATTCAGATTTAAAGCTTTTCAGTTAGATTCAGCCATCAAGCGAGTCAAGCCCCAACCCTTTATCAATTTAGTTGGTTTGATTTCAACATCAAATTCCAGAATCTTGGTCAGCCATCATCCTCTGTTTCCATATGTATCTAGCTGCAGCAACACATCTTTAACAGTGATATCGGGCACAAAAGCAATTATATTTGAATGCAACACATAAACTTGAAAAGACTTCAAGGCATTAACTAGTGCATATTCTTGTTTTTCAATCAATTTGTACTTTAATTCAGCATCCCTTAGAGCACAACTAAAAAATGAAATTGGCTGCTCCAAACCCTCCTTGTTCTTCCGTAGTAAGACAGCTTCAATTGTTTCTTCTGAAGCATATGAAAAAATCATAAAATCCTTTTCAAAATCAAGACTAATCAAAACTGGTGCTTCAATCAAGGCGGACTTAATTGCTCAAAAATAATTCTTTGCTTCATCTCACCACTTAAATTCTACATCTCTTTTCAGCAAAACATTTATATGTTTGATCAGCGTTGCAAATTTAGGAACAAACTGCCTCAGAAAATTGATTTTCCCTAAAAATGACTGCAATTCCTTCTTATTTCTTGGCAAACCAATCTTCTGAATAGCTTCTAATCTTCCCGAATCAATACAGATGCCAATTTCTATTACAATATGCCCCAATAAATTACCTTCTTGGACAACAAAAGATGACTTTTGGGGTTTAAGGACAAACCAAACTTTTGCATTTGTCAAAAACTTTCTTCGGATGTTTCAATTGGTCTTCATTAGATTTTGAATATACTGTGATATCATCCGAATAGATGACGACAAATCTGTCCTTTTCTCCCGCAAAGGCAATCTCCATCACCCTTTGAAAGGTTGCGCCTACATTCATCAAACCGAATGGCATTTTTTTGTACATGAATGTGCCCTAGTGTGTGGTAAATTTTGTCTTTTCTCTGTCTTGCCTATCAACTGAAATTTGATTATAGCCTGAAAAGCCATCAATCATTGACAATATTTTGGATCCTACAACCTTCTACAAGATATAATCCATCTTGGGCAGTGGATAGTTATCTTTCAAGGAGCATTGGTTCAGGTTGCGAAAATCAACACAAATCCTTATTTCTCCATTTTTTTTTCCGGACTGACACTATATTAGATACCCAGTTAGAAAATCTCAAAGGAAGAATAATATTTGTTTCCCATAATTTTTTTATTTCTTTCTCAATAATTGGAAGCAGCATGGGATTGATGTGTCTGATTTTTTTGATACAGGATTTGCATCTGTTTTCAAAGGGATCTTGTGCTCCATTATGCTCTTATCATAATTTTTCAACTCACTATAAGACCATGAAAAAATATCAGCAAATTCCTTCAACAGTTTGATATATTTTGTTCTGGTTTCCAGAGGAAGGAATTTGGACACTTTGACTAATCCTGGCTGATCTTCTAAACCAATATTACACTCTATTGTACTCTCTCTATCAACCTTGCTTTCAGGCTTGAGAAAAACATCATTATTATCATACAGTCTTTCTAAAGGAACCAAAACCTTAGGAATAAAGTTAGTTTTCAAATCTATAATGGTTTTCCCAGCCATAGTTTTCTTAAAAGGGTTGTTATTTTGGTTTCAACAATTTCCTGCACATCATCAATTTGTATCTTTGCAAACTCTTCTACACGCTCCAAAAATTTTTGAATCTCCCTGTCATCTTCAACTACTTGCCAGTGCTTGATGTTATCAGGAATTGAAGGTCTATTTTTTATTTGAACATCATAAACTGCCTTGAAATCTAGAGGAACTTTGAAATTACTAGCAGCAATAGCTAGTGAATCAGCAATTTGATTTTCTTCTCTAGTGACAAAATTTATATTAGATGTTGAAAAGTAATGTTCAATCAAATCCCAGACTTTATTCCTATAATTATTCAATTTGGAATTTTTCACTTGGTAATTATTTCTCACTTGCTTAATCACCAATTCTGAATCACCAAAGGCAATTAGTTGTTCTGCTCCCAAATCTTTTGTTGCCTTCATACCCAGCACAAGTGCTTCATACTCAGCAATGTTGTTAGTGGTAAAAAATTGTAGTATGTATGATATGGTCACCTTCTGCTGAGTTGGAGAAATGAGGACTACAACGGCTCCATCAAAGTACAATTTCCAGAGCTGCCCTCCTGAATGCTACTCATTTGCACTTTGGAAGTGTTTTTTTTTCACTTAATTTAGGTTGTAAATCATTGTCATCAGCAGCAAGGTGTAGAATTAATGACCCCAATTCCTTTTCTTCAACATATATGGGATGGTTTGATGGATTGTGTTGATCACTAATGATGTAGTCCATTTGAGTTTCCTTATACAACCTTCTGAATTCCCCTCCAAATACTAGGATGGTAGCACATGACATGTCCATCTGGAGGGTACCTCTAAATTTCTTAGACCAAGATCTTGAAAGTAACATCCCAAATCTAGAAGGAATGTCAGCAACCACAATGTCCATCACTAAGCTTTTCATAGGCAACTGGGTAAGGGAAACAACCAAGTCCTTAATCACTCCTAGACACTTGACTTTTTTGGAGTCAAAGGTGTAAAGGTCATGGTATTTCTTGGTGATCTATAATCCCAATTCATCCATCACTTTCATTGGCATGAGATTGTGGGAAGCTCCAAAATCTAACAGACAATTATGCAGAAATGTGTCATGTGTGTTAAGTGACAGGTAAAAAGGCAGTGAGTTATCATCATTTTGTTCTTGGACATGACAGCCTAGATAAATAGTGGGATGCTCATCTTCTAGGTTAACTAAATCAGGAGCGAGAGGAGGTTGCAGCAGACTCTTAAAAGACTCTTTATATGCTGGATTTTTCAATAATTCTAGCAGCGGGATTGGAATTTTGATTTTTTTCAATTCAGATTTGAAACTGAAATAAATTGGAACTAATTCCTTATTTTCTGCAGTAATTTTAACAATTGGGACAAAATTTTGAGTTGGAGGAACCTCATTTACCTTAGCCTTTTGTTTTGCAGCTTGTTTATCTGAATCTGATTTTTGTTGAAGACGATGAACAAGACCCTTATATCTCAAAGGGTGATTTCTGTTTTGAACTTCCTATTGTTTCTAATCATTCTATGCATAAATTTGAGCATTCATATCATCATAAAATAAGCAAATTCTTGATCTATCTTCATATTCCTGCAATGTCAAACATGTTGACTATGAATTTTCTCCCACGTGATTTATTTCTTCATTTTCTTCATCATTTCCTTTTTCTTCTTATTCAACAAAATTATTCAAAGGAGGTTGAACATTTTGATCATCAACATTCCTCCTTAGGCATTGTAAGATTTTTTGAGGCTGAAAAGGCCTCCTAAAGGGAGCCTGATTTCTATTAGCTTCATTTTGATTGGCTCTAGCAGCTGGTTTATTTTCTACCTCTAATTTTGACATCTTAGAGGCGAGTTCCTTGATCAAATTGGACATTTGATTGATCTTTTCTTCTACTGAAAGAGACTTGGAAGAAGAAGGCTTTTCTTCTTTCATCTTATTTTTGTCTTTAACTGCCTTTTCTTGCTCCATTTTTAATTATTAGAAGCCATGAGATTAGGTTGAACTCCAATTGCATCCTCTTGCATAGTTGTCAGTGTTTGTGCTTTTTCAGCCCTCAACCATAAAGTAAACTCATAATCTAAAGCATTTGCAAAATTTATCATAGTTGTGATTTTAGTGAGTTTAATTTCTTCATGAATTTTCTAATAAATCTTATTAAACCTCTTAGTAAAATCATCTAAAGACTCATCGGCTTTCTTCTTCAGAGTTCCAAATTCAGTAAGATAATAAACATAGTCTTTCCTATCACCCCAATGCTTCACAAATATCTCTTCTAATTCATCAATTCCTGTAATTTAATTTGGAGCCAAATTTCTAAACCATTTTTGAGCTTCACCATCCAAGCTCTGAACAAAGAGTCTTGACCAGACATCTTCATGTTCAATATTCTAATTGTCAGCATAAATATAGAAAGCCACTAAATGTTCTTCAAGAGAAACTCCTTCTCCCTCCCCAGTGTATTTTGGAAGATATTTCAAGTAATATCATTGGGGAAGTGCATGCATGTGTTGGGGGAGAATAAGTGGCGCATATCTCGCAACCACTATCTGTTGCATCCTTTTAAGGGCAGGTTGAGCCATATTTTTTTGATGTACAATTGATGTAACTGTTTGAGAAATAGGAATTACATTTGGTGAATTTTGATTCTGATTTGAGACAGTGGAAAATTGGAGGTCTTGAGCTGATTTTTCAGGCTTTGGAACTGAGAAGAGTGGGTTTTCAAAAAGATGAAAAGAGGATGTCTTGACTTCTCCTTCAATAGAATGATCAGAATATAAAGTTGTCTCTTGAGGGGATGGAGTTAATTCGACCTTATTTTGCTGCGCAAGGAAATCAGATAAGTTAAAAGTAAGACCTTCAGGTAGAGACTCTTCAAAAGGATGAGAGGAAGATGTCCCAAAAGCTGGATTTGGAGAAAAAGAAAAATACTTTTGCTGAGGGGTGACAAGAGACTAGTATTCAGGATGATTCTGAAGGAAATTTAAAATAGTCTTGAAGTCTTCTTCAATCAAAATATCCCTATTAAGAAAAGGTGCAATAGCCAATACTTGTTCTAATTCCCCTTTAGTCAACACAAACTCTTTTGATCTCTCATCAACACATAGAAATTTAGTTTCTCCTTCTTTGACTAGAACAGTACCTATTTCAGATTTACTAGGTGATGAATAAGAAAAACCTTCAGCTAAGCCTATGTTAACAACATCCATTTTATTTTCTAGGGGAGTAGCTCAACTTGAGATTTTTCAATAGAATCTTTTGAAACTAAAACCTATTTAGATTCTAAAGTAGATAGAGGTACCTTTTTCTTTGGAACGTACTTTTGTGTACCTTCTTCACTGACTGAGATGTGGCTTCAACTGATCTTTGTTTTCCTTTAGCAACTTTGATGATTTTTTCTGGGTCAGCAACTGGAGTCACCATTGGAGATCTCTAATTCCTCCTTGTAGAAGGAGGTCTTGAAGCCCCTCTTCCTCTTTGTGGAGTCATCAGGTGAACTAATTTGCAGTCTTCGTCAAGTCACCAATTCTTGTTCACCATCAAGAACTGATTATCAGCAATTCATAACAATAGACTCGGGAGAATACTTTGTTATAAGTCCTTTGTCTCCCGACAGATGCACCAAAATATGTTGGCACTCGAATCAACACTTGGACTGCAGCAAGCGCGTGACCATACACATATTAAACTCTAAGGAAATTTTAATATTTTGTTTAATAGGATTGGAAGATGGTATAAACTCTTATTTACTAAAGAAATATTTTGGTCAAATCCATAGTTCTACTAAAGAGGGTATTGTAACTTGATGTGGTAGCAAGGTGCAAGTTTGTAGTCTATGATGAAAGGAAATTGAAAGATGAGAGGAGAATCAATAGGTCTGTAAAACATAAATCTACTGATTTAGTAGAAACTGACAAAAGTAGCAGTTTGACAATATTCCATTGAGAGAAAACTATTTCTAGTCTGACAATATTCTCACTGAAATATCATGAAGATTAACTATCATGAGTGATGCTCTTCCACTATTATAATATAGGTTTTATCAGGAATTCTCACTGTGTGAGACTAACAAAAACCAATAAAACACATAACAAGCTTAAGAGACTAATAAAAACACATAACAGTATGATGATTTGCAAACTGGAACTGGAAGAAAGGAGATATGGAAACACAAATAAAGTATACAATACACACAACAAATTGGTAATAAGTCCTGAGTAGTATTATTCAATTTCATTCACAAAAAATATTATAGTTCGTATAAGTCAAAATTCAATAACCACCAACCAACCCTGACTTCATATTAGTTTGGCATATATATACAAAATATGATATTGTCATCTTCCATAGAAAAAGGAAAATTTATTTCAAAAGTCATTACAACCTCATGCAAGAGGTGAGGCTTATCCTAAAACTCTAATACAAAGCGCTATGACATAATGAAAATAAACAGCATTAAGGCTAACAATTCGGAGTGGTTTGTATGATGTGACAGTCTATGGGAAGACTCCTCTTCTGTTCTGGTGCAACCAACTCCACAAAAAGTGTAAACAACAATGAAAATGGTGTGTGGTTGTTCCTTGAATGTTTCCTAGTGCCTTGTAGAAATGTGTTGGTGCTGAGAGTGATGGTAGAAAACTGTTTCAGAGAAACTCTACCACTGTTTCGTTGTTCCTTTCCTTCTTTGGTGGAAAACCCTTTGTAATGGCAGAAAACCCAAAACTTTTTGGATAAGAATGGCAGAGGTTCATTATATGAGATATTACAGAGAAAGCTTTTGAAAAAGGTTTAATTGATAGGGGAGAGGTGGAGTGGAACGACTGATAAGCGAGAGGAGAAAACCTTTTAGACATATATCACAATCACAAATCGTGGTCAGAGCATTTAAAACTAATACACAAATGGGATAAAATGTGATTTGCGATGGGGTGATGACATGGCAAAGAAGTGGGACCGATTGCAGATCGCGCATCGCAAGTTTTGTTATGAGACACAAGATTTAAATGTTAAAACTCACAAAGTGCGATGTGTGATGAGAGTGGAGGTGGTGTGGCATAACAAACAGTGGGGTCGCCCGTAGATCGCACATCAGAATTTTTATTATGAAACACGGGAGCTAAACGTTGAAACTGGCAAAATGCGATGTGCGATGTAAATGGAGGGACGTGTCATGACAGACAGTGGGACCGCCCCGCAAATCGCATATCAAAAGTTTTGAGGGAGCGGAAGTGAATGCAGTAAGTGAAATTTGTGAAAATGAGATGTGAAAAGGTAGGTGGGGCCCTTTAAACGACTTTTCAAAGCAGAAAATGAAAACTTTGTTAAGTCATGGTAATATGATAAAAAGGCAGCCGAAGAAAAAAAAGACTTTATAACATATTCAAGGCGTATTAAAGGGAAGTGTGGGTCCCAGACCATACTACAACTCGCATTTCGAGGGTTTTATAGGAAATGGAAATTGTAACGTGAATGGTAGTTAAAACTGCGAAGAGCTAATTGCGATGAAAGGTAAGGGGTCCACAATGTTTATTAAGTGTGGTAAGTTATATCATATAACATATGATATAACAAAGGTTTTTTTGTGGTGCGGGTAAAAACTACAATAATAGAAATATATGGTAAGTTAAAAAGGAAATATGATATGGCTGTTGATGGGTGTGCGGAGCTGCTTTTTAACTATAAAAATTGGATTTTATGAGTTAAAAAGGGGTTTTGAAAAGGGAAATGAGAGGCTGGACTTTGGGTTTTTTGGGAAAATGAAAGGTGAAAGAGGGAAAATGAAATGAAAGAAAGTAGAAAATGAAATTTTCTCACCATTACACTTTGACAGTGACACTTTCATCTTATAATAAAACTGAAAAGGCAGATTGATTCCTTGGAGAATGATTACCAAACTTTGAATATATTTGGAAAATTTGCAGTGCTAACACATTACATCTACACATGTGCCCTATACTAGGTTGTAGAGCGCCTCTCGACGCAACAACTATTCACAAATACCACTAACGGATTATACAATTCAATACTAGAATAAATGTTATTCAACCCAATACTTATTAGTAAGACAAGTATTATAATTCATAGTTGACTTTGTATTAATTATGTTTTGACTATACATATTTACCTATTTATTAATATAAATTATTTTTTAAACAATAATGAGAACATCTATTCGACAACTTCGATGATATACTTCCATTTTTACACCAACTACAACTATTCATAAATACCACTAACTTGTTAGTTACAATGTGTCTTTGAAGACATGAACCTCCACAGTTAGGGAAACAAATTGTTCACCAAACCACTCGAGCTAAGATCCTTTGACTATTAATGTAAAACATTTGAAAACCATTGCAAAACTCAATTGAAAAAAAAAAAAATTACAAAAGTCATTTTTTCGTGAATTGAAGCTTGTTGTAATAAAAAAAAAAGAGTTACATTGAGTTCATAAAAATCTATCTCAGATCCCCCAAAAATACTAGATCAACTAAACTCCTTGAACACCTCCATTACAACAATTAGAACAAAATATGTTCTTTAGTATATTATGTTGAAGAAGTAACTAGGTTCAGTCTTCATCTATTATACCTCGGTCATGGCTTGATGATGAAATTGTTAAAATAAAATGTAATTATTGATATACTTGTCAAAAGAAACGAAAGATAAAATTATCTTGTAAAAGAAAATTATTATTATTGAAATGGGTTTCTTGCCCATCATGTTGCGGTCCTAGGTAAAGCACCCATTGTGTGCTATAAGGGAATTGTGAGAAGCCAAAGGGTCAAGGTCATGATGTACTAGACCTTGAAGGACTCATTATGTGACCTTGAAGGACTCATGTTAAAAGAAAGAAATATTATTAATGTATTTTTTGGAGTCGATAAGCCTCCAAGTGATGGGTCAGCCAACTAGCTACATGTCAACCTAATGAGGGCTAATTCACTACCTAAGAAGCCTATAAAAGAAGGTCCACTATGCTCATTTGGATATACAACATTCAAGTTATTTCATCTCTAATCCGAGCAAAGGCGAAGGCATTTGATCAAGCAAAATTTATGAGGAAGGAGGTGTGAAATTTTGGGGATCAGCGAAGAAGTGATATTTTGTTTCTATGAGTCATACGTGCGAGTTCTTGGAGGAAGACCTGGGGTTTCCCTAATTTTTTCTACAGAGAATCGATTTTGGGTTTGGCTGGCTCATCACTTGGTTTGGTTTGGGTATTGGTCTCGAAAGTATTCATTGAAAAAAATCTATAAGAAGAGATACTTTTCCAGGATTTCCCCTCTTTGAGTTTTCCCCTAGCTTGGAGCCTACTTCTAGTGTCTTTCTTCTATTTGCAGTGTGATCTTTTATTTGGAAATTTCCTTGATGATAAAAATAATTAATATATGAGGCTAAAGAGTTAACATAACTCATAACAAATGCTCAAAGACATAAGAGAAATCAAATAATAATAACCCTATTGCTTTGCCTTAGATTTCTCAACATGGCATCAGAGCTAGGGCTTTGAATATAGGGTATGATGCAGGAGCATCCGACTTAACAATTTCATTGTAATTTAATAGATATAGGGGGTCTTGTATTTTCTAAGAAATTGGATTTTTATGTAATAAATTAAAATGATTTGTTTGGATTTAAGTGATTTTAATATTTTAAAATAGGATTAATTAAATATTGAGAGGATTTTTGTAAATTTTCTCGAAAGAGAATATGAGAGATTTCAAAATTTATTGTAAATCCTAAATTAGAATTAGTTTCATGAATCTGGGAATTTATGAGAATCCTTAGGGATAAAAGAGATATTTTAGGATTTGATTGAGAATATAGTGGATCTAAACAAAAATTGGTTTTAGAATCCAATTGTATAAATTGTAAGCCTCAAGGCATTAAAAGATAGAGGGAGATTAAGGATCAGTTAGTTAAGGCTTTGATTGTAGCCTACTAGCACTAGGAAGAAAGAGGCCACTAATTCAAATATCAGGCCAGAGGAGAATTCTTATGTAAATATTGATTGTTAATATAGAGAGCAGATTCCAAATTTATATGTTTTATAAATGTTCATTGATTGTTGAGTTATAGGCATAAATTAGAGAGATTTCATATTGAGAGAGATGGAATAAACAAAGTATTCGAATTTGGAAATAGCTGAAGTTTGTGTTTTCGTTATGGTGGATTTGAGTTACAAGTTTTATGAATCTTTGAAACTGTTTATTCTTAAGAGGTCAAACATTCATTTATAGTTGAATTTTGTGTGGATTGAATATGTCAAAGATTGATGCCACTGGAAAAAATAACTTGACCTTTCAAGTTGAGGTCCAAATCCGCTTGGATGCATTTCACCACTATGGGCTGACACTGTATAAAGCATTGCGAAGAAGATCTTACACATTCCATTGTGTAATAAACAACGAAGTAAGTAATTGATGAAGAACGTTGAGATCCACATCTTGATGTCATATTTGGGTTTGATGTACCAGTGTTTTGCAGATACCCATTTGGGGCTTTACTGCACTTTCAAATGATGGAGATAGAACGTTGCAAAGTGTTCAATCCATGAAATGGCAGACATGAATTACTGTAATGAATCTATTGTAGCCCCTACAACACCCTCCAAAAACCCCACTTCAAAAATTTTTCGGATCCCCTTGAACTTAAAGAAAAACTAAGTAAGGAGTCCAGAAGGCTAAGTTGCTAGGTCACAAACTTCATTTTCTTTGGAAAACCGCGACCCGCGACCTCGCAACCCCGCGACCCGGAGGTCGCAAGGTCGCAAGATCACGAGGTCGCATACCTCTCGGATCACCCAAATTTCGACCTCGTGACCTCATTAAATGCTCACACGTGCGACCTTTTTATATAAAGGATGTCGCTAGGTCGCATTTTTCATATGCAGCGAATAGAAAGAAACGGCTCTGACAGGTCGAATGGCGCGCGATTTTCCCGCGTAAGTTGCCATTTTTCCTCCTGCTGTTTCCTTTTTGGTTATTCTTGCCAAACCCCTACATCCCTGAGCCTTTAAATTTTCATCTGCCTCAGCCCTTGTTTGCATTTCTTACTTAGGGTTTCCTTCTGATTCCAGTTTCCACCACATTCGCACAACTCATCACAATTTCTTGTCCAGTTTCTCATGGCCTCTTCCCTACTCCAGAAGTTATCCCTTGACCCTGTCTGGACCCATTTAGCCTTGCATTTTTCCAGTTAAAGGGAAAATCACTCCACGCCGCGCGCGCCCAAAACCCCCCGGCAAGCCCTAGCGCGACTTGCGACCCAGCGACCTAGTCGCAAGGTCGCAAGGTCGCATCCCTTCCATTTTCCACAGTCTGTGACTTAGCGACCCAATGACCTAGTTGCAAGGTCGCAAGGTCGCATCCCTTACATTTTCCGCAGTCTGTGACTTAGCGACCTCGCGACCCAGTCACAAGGTCGCATTTCCGATCTTTTCCGAAATTTGCGACCCCGCGACCAGCGACCCAGTCGCAAGGTCGCATTTTCATCTTTTTTCACAATCCGCGACCCAGTGACCCTGCGACCTAGTCGCAAGGTCGCACCTTGGCCATTTTCTTACAACCTGCGACCCCACGACCCAGTAGACCACTTTTTCAGTTTTTCTTGTGTCCTAGTTGAAGTAATTGATAAACTGTAATTGTTCTTGTATCGTCATGGCATCTTTCTTATCTTGGGATTCTTTCATGAAAATGACAGGTGAATTTGAAGCAAATTTGGAGTGTATACCTGTCCTCTCAGATTCCATCGATATGGGACCACCAGCGTCCCGGAAGAAAGACAAGCACGTGGCAGTGGAAGATATGGAGACGGACATGCAAATATCCTCACCGCCGATATACAGAGATACCCTTTGCACCTTTGCCAAAGGGGAAAGCATGCGATGGTACCACGTGTACCAGGAGTTCGCCAAAACGGAATTCTCAGAAGACCTCCCCGATCGGGAGATATACTTAAATGTTAAAAGGTCCAAGCTCCATCTCGCAGGTGCTCATCCGGCAATATTCCCATGCCCAGAGATGATGGATTGGATCATATAGAAAACAAATCCCAAGAAGTTCGTGATCATAGATAGCGAAGGCAAGGCTTTCGCAACGCTAAAAGGCTCAAACGCCCATGTTTATTATTATTTGCCAGAGCGGGAAGAATATTTCACAGAAGAATGGGCCATTGCGCATGCAGTTCCTGTAGTCGACACTATAAGTCAATGGTGGGACGAGCCCGAGAAGTTTAAGATCAAGAAAGACCAAGAATACCCAGTGGCGAGCCTCAAGAAAGTGTGTAAATTGGTCGCTGCCCTACTTTGAAGATTGTGCAGGCGGCCAGACGCCACTACCTTCAACGGCTCATGGGAAACTATCATGGAGTACGTCACAGTATATGGCACCCGTTTCAACTAGGCAAACATATTGATGACCTCCATTCACACAAATTTATCCTCGGCATTGGCGCCAGATGAAGGAATGCCTTCCGAATTTTATATGGCCTCTTATCTATTGGATGTCGTCTGTTCGAGATTGCACTTTGAGGGATGGGTACATAACTAGGATCCCAAACAGACCCGTGCCACTCATCTACAAACCAAGGTGTTTTGGAAATCCCGGTATAAAACAGACATAGAGTCGATCTCCCAAGTGTTCATCCCTGCTCTATACAGAAATCTGTTCGGCCAAGACGCTCCCCGCATGTCCTAGTGAGCGATGGAGACACTTAGCAAAGTGGCGCATTGGTTCCCCTTTGCCGAATATACAATCGTCCGAGTCTTTGGCTCGTTCAAGGCACCACATGCTCTGCCTCGTTTTGTTACAGACAAAGTGCTCATATAGGAGGTCTGTTTCCAAATGTCGTCAAGTTTCTCTAAGGTCCTATCTAGAGGTAAGAAGAAGTTGTGGCCCGCTCTACCCCTCACTATCGGCGCATACATAGTTAAAGACTTCAGAGAGGTAGAGGCAGAGGGAGAAGAAGTGAAAAGCTATCACTTTAGGGCTTTAGAATACAGAACATACGACCCGGAGAGGATAGTTCCTGAACATTGCAAGAAGGCTAAATTCAAATGGAACTATCAGCATACTGAATGCCCGGGAGAGGATGAAAGAAGGAACTGGTACAATGCAGATAGACGATTTGCTCCGGGGGCGGACCCTGGCCAAGAAGACCCAGATGACCAAACTTTGGAAGCAAGGGGTCGTGAATTAGGAGGTGCTTCTTCCTCTCTAGCTAAGAAGCCTCAGACCACTATAGGGAAAAGTACCTCTACCCAACAGAAAGAAATAGAGGCCAAAGCCCAGCATGAGAGAGAAAAGAAAATGAAAGAGGACAAGGACAAGTGCAAGAAGAGCTTAAGGGCATAACAGAAGAAGAAGCAGGCCGAGGAGGCCAAGAAGGAGAAAGAGAAAAAAGAAGCGAAGGCGGCAGCTGAACAGGAACTCAAGAAAGAGCTAGACAAAGTGGAAGCTGAGCAAGCCGTAGCAGCTGAGAGGAAAAGGAAGGTCGAATTAGAAGCAGCGGCTGAAGAAGAGCTCAGGCAGAGGAAATAACATGAGAAGGCTGAAGTCGAACGACGACAAAGGGAAGAAGAGGAAAAGAAAAAGAAACAAGAAGAGGATGAAATGTTGGAGGATATCGAGGTGTCTCCCCTTAACGTACCTCTGGGCGGTACACGAGCCCCGCTCTCCGATGTCGGTTCCCCCCAGGGGCAAGAGGAGGAGGTCTTCAACCTCACCAGGCTCACATTTGATCAGTTCTCTTTCAAAATTCGGCAAGAGAAGAGAAGGTGCCTAGCGCAAAATCCTTCCGCTGCATCCACAGTCACAACCGAAAAAGACATAGTCCTTGATACTAAGACTAATCCCGTGATGATAGCATCGGCTGGTACAGCTTTCACTGTGGCCACGGAAGAAAATGTGACTAGAATGAGTAGAGAAATCATTTCTCTACAAAATAGACTACAAGAAGCAGAGCAGCGGGGAAAAAGGGCAGAACAGGAAAGGGCGGCATTGAGAGAGGAAGTTCAACAACTCCAAAGCAAAACTCCCCCTGTCAATGAAGTTCCGCTTGCCATTCTAAAGGAGTTAGACACATTAGAGGCGACCATGAGGCAAGTGTATGGGGAAATGTTCACCATAAACAAACAGTCGCCCCATTGGTAAGAGCGCAGGCAGAGACTAAGCAAAAGCATGAGCAGCTGAAAGAGGCCTCGACTGCCTTGGACTGAATGATGGATTGGACAGCACGGTATCCCCAGGCCCCTGATCATTTGCCAAAGAAGGATTGGATTCATACGCAGGATGCCAAAGTCCAAATCCGAATAAAAATATAGTCTAAGGATAAGCTATCCAAGGATTTGGACAAAGTAATGGCTGCCTACGAACACCTAATCAGTGGCATCGACTCGATGCACACCCTTCACCATATTCCTTCGTTGGGGGCACTGGACGAGGCAAAAACCTGGGATTAGTTAGATCAAGAGATCCAGTCATTTTTGCAGCCCATTAGGCAAGCTTCTGTCACTCCTGATCTTGCAGCATCACGAGAAAACCTGGGCCAGTTTCTTGTCACGCCAGTATGGATTTACACCAAGCTCACCTCTCTTTCAAACCATATCTCACAAAAGTAGGAAACTCTTGTCCCAAATTCCCTGGAGTGCATGCATCGGTTGAAAGAGGAGGTTCCTCTAGTTTTCCCCATAGCAGCAGAGTATCAAACTTGGCAAGACTTCCTCAAAGGAAAGCAAATTGATGCTCCTGACCTCGCAATTGCGCGCTCATATTCATAACTCAGTGGCAGTAGGTTGCAGGTCGCACTGCCCAGTAGGTCGCAGGTCGCACTGCCCGATAGGTCGCAGGTCGCACTCACCAGCTAGGTCGCAGGTCACAGTTTTCTCCCAGGTCGCAGGGTAACTCAACCGGCGGGCAGGCGAAGAGTGAGGAAGCCCAAAGGGCAAGTTTTGATCTATAAAACCCCCTCCGGGAAAAATTTAAAAGATCTTATTTTTTTGGGCTCAAGAGCTATACAGCATTGTATTGAAAGATAACACTCCTTTTGCATATGAATACAAATACCTGTTGAAACTCCTTTTGGATCTGATGTGTTTTGCTGTGCGAACACCATGAGTATTTCTATACAGTTTCAAAACATCTTTTGATTAATTAAACTGCACTCTTTAATGGCATCATTCATACATTATGGTTTCCTGTATTTGTGTTAATGATGTTCAGATTGATCGCTTGCTTAATGGATGTTAATGACTTTGTTTATTAGCATTTCGTTTTATCTTTCAGGAAGTAAAGGGGCATCTCGCCATAAATAACTGTTTCTTTTGTGGTCAGAATAGCCTACAAGCATAACCCCAAAGACTTGTTGTTGACAACACCTCCTTCGGCGTGTATGCTTTATTATTTTTCTTGCTACGCATAGTGTTATATACGTGTTTAATGCATCAACCATGTATCTTGTATCATGTGAATAAGTGTGTGTCCGCAAGTTCGATGGAGTTCTTTTGAGACCAAAGGGAAGGTGACTTAAGCGGTAGCCGGACCCACACCCCGGACGGGATCCCTATTCCAAATGGTTTAAGGTTTGATTTGGACTTTCTACCGGGGAGATCCCCTACTGTTGGCCGGACAAATTTTCCCGTCAATAGAATTGGCACTAGAAGGAGGGCCTGATGGCAGCCTCCCAGCATACAACCAACATTCCATCACAAACTCCCCATGGGGAGGTCATAAACGATGACGCTATCCCTCCTCCGTTGGAAGATATTCTAAGGGAGGAGGCTCCATATTATGAAATCACCAGAGAGCAGTTGAGAGCCTTGCACCCAGCTGCCCGCAATCTCATTAGGGATTTACGATATTCCCCAATCATGAGTTTCTTGACCCATACTAGGACCCCTGTTGAAAATATCACTCGCAACAGTGCCCTGGTGAGTACCATAGCCCAGTTGGTGAATCTCATGGTTGAAGACCTCGCCACCGCTGTTCAGGGTGATGAGCCGATCCCCGAGCTCCAAGGGGGCGAAGAGGAGGAATTTGGTACCACTGAAACTTTCCCCGACCCTCAGCCCAACCAAGCCCAACCAAACAACAACCAGGCACACCCCCCACCTAGGGGAGGTGATGGAGATAGAGCCCGTAGGACTGAAGGTGAGGGGAATAGAGCCCACAAAAATGAAGGCGAGGGAAATAGAGCCCGCAGGAATGAAGGTGAGGGGAATACAGGCCGCGGGACTGGAGGTAGAGGAGATAGAGGCCAAGACCAGGGAAATCGTGCCAACCACCGCCGCCCAAACCCAAATAGGCCACCTATCCACAATTGGGGATTTCTTAGAGACATTGCCAACCATGAGAGATATCCAGATGAACACTCTCGCCATGAGGGAGAAGCATCAATGTCAGGTGAGGAGTGAATCTGAGCATGAGTTTAGGCACCACCAGCAAGCTAGGAGAGTGCAACCACTTGCCTGGATGGCCAGTCCCCGTTAGATCTTTTGGGCCCCCTCCATGACCTGCCTAGGCACCCTGAGAAGCATCTCCCCAAGTTTGATCTCGAGAATGGCACCTTGGCCGAGGATCATATAAGCAGCTTCTATCTTTCCCTGCAAATCATGAGGGTTCAAACAGATGACGTCACCTACCACCTGTTTCCGCACACTCTTGAAAACAAAGCGGCCACCTGGTACCGCTCCCTCCCAAGTGCCTCCATCACATCATGGGACCAGTTCTGTCGTGCATTCTTGCAGAAATTTTCGGAGGACAAAACCCCGTCCATGATCCTCACCGAGTTAAGTACCATTAAGTGCCATAAGAAAGAGAAAGTTAGAGACTTCAATCAGCGCTTTTCCACCATACTGCAAAATTTTCCCCCAAACCTAGCGTTGGATGACTCTATTACCATTGACTACTATACAAAAGCTCTCCCCAGGGATATCGTTGTCTTCGTGAAACGCGAAGATCGGCCCACCCTTGAAACCAACTACACAGCCGCCCTCACTATAGAAAGAGACATGCTTTCTATAGGAGCTATCGATCACGAGGGGAGAGATGACCACAAACCAATCGTGAAAAAGGGTCAGTCCTCCATGAACAAAACCACAGATAAGGATAAAGACGCTTTTGACTTCGAGAGTATAGCAAAGACCCTCAAGCTATTGACAAATGAAGTCTCTGACCTGAAGAGGAAGGGTATAGAATCCATGACTAGTGCCAAGGCACCTAAACCCTTTTTTAGAAAGAGCAACCCCAACACCAGTCGACCTCCGTCTAACCCGAACAGTGTTCTCAACATGGAAGAGATAGGAAAAGATAACTTCTGTTCGTTCCACCAGGCTGCCCACTCTGAGAAAACATGCCCACAATGGATTGGCAGCATGACTGCAGTAGTAAACCAGCTTCTGGACGATCAAACTCCAGGGGATGCGGGGGAGGATGATGTTTCGGACCACGATGAAGATTTTCCCCCAGATGAAGAACCAGGGTCCTCGGTTCTTGCATTTGACGTTATCCGCGGGGACAAAAATATTACCGTCACTGATATCAACATGGCAGACAATCCTAAGGCCCCACCCGTAATAAAATACAACCTTAGGAGCAAAGGACCGATCCCTGAACCATTCTTTGAGGAGAAGAAAAGGGCTTTCTTAAGGAAAATTCTCCCCCCGGGGAATGAACAACAAGCTGCCACTAAGAATCCCACCAATGACAACACCCGAGCAAATCAGAAGAGCAAGCTCCCAGTGGGGTCCCCCACAACCACTACCGAGCCCTATCCTCAATCTGATTCCACTTATAACATTGTAGAGGACATGAAGAAAACCAGAGCTAACATCTCCCTCTACGAGCTTGCCCGCATCACGAATCAACGAGAACTCATTCTTAAAGCCTTCGCCAATACCCCAACCACTAAGCCTGTGAGCAATACGTCCGCGCAAGCCAGTTCGAGTGTTCAGTCCATTGTGAACGCCATCAACGCAAATTCCAGGGGGTCTACTCCTCCCTTCCTATTATCTTTTGATATTTTTAACTTCAACGTCCATAACTGTCTAGTTGACTCTGGCGCGTCCACAAACGTCATGCCCCTATCTGTTTGTAAGAAGTTGAACATCCGCCCAGAGAAAACTGACGCAAGGATCATTCAACTTGACAGATCTCGGGTGCCAGCTGTAGGAGAACTGAATAACGTCATCATCCGCCTCTCGTCTGATTCTAGAGTCCACCAATGTATTGACATTGTGGTTGTTGACATTCCGAAAGCCTACGGCCTATTACTTAGCAGAGACTGGTCCAGCAAGCTGCAAGGATATTTTGCCACCGACTGGTCCCACCTTTGGCTTCCGTACAAGGGCCAGAATAACCAAATCAGAGTTGAAAGCGAGCCATATATGAAATATATTGTGACTGATTTGGATGCTACTAATGAACCCATCAGTTTTGCCCAGGAGGAGCTTGGCATGTGCTTCTTGGAAGCCATTTTCAGATGTTATCATCCTCCTCAGTCTCCAGTAGATCCCGAGATCCAGTCTGAATTAACACTCATCACGGAAGACCAAGCCACTCCTGTCTCACACCAAACTGAAGTCCCGCCCCAAACTACAACCCCAAAGGAGCCAGAAAATGACGTGTGGACCCTGTACTATGACGGTTCCAAAACTCATGACGGAGCTGGTGCGAGCTGCATCTTGCTAGACCCTCAAAAGAACAAATTCTTGATATCGTGTCGGCTTGAGTTCCAGTGCACCAACAATACCGCTGAATATGAAGCTCTTATCCTCGGACTCGAGAAGGCATTGGATTTAAAGGTAAGGTGCTTACAAGTCATTGGAGACTCCAAGATCATTACTCGGCAGGTACGCAATACCATTCATTGTTTGTCTCCACACTTAAAAGCATATCAACAAGAGGTATGGCGTCTTATTTCTGCTTTTGATGTGTTTGGAATTAGATCTGTTCTTAGAATGCACAATGCAGCAGCTGATACTCTGGCTAATGTTGCTGCTAGATTTACCCCTTTGAGGGATGGCTTTTCTATTGAAGTTATATATAGACCCTTTGTGCCAGATAATATTACTAACTTACGCGTTTTTGATGATGATCAACAGATATTGGAATTTATGCTAAACACTGAAGTATTCAAAGACGCGGCAATTGATGAGGTGGATCACGACCAAGCTTTGCAGGAAGAGCATGACCAACGCAAGGAGAACCCCATGCCCAAGGGGATAGTGTCACTTGAAAATCTCTTTGATCTGCAAAGTCGATTCCGCGGCCCCCCAAATACCAAAGTACAAAGTTCCATCTTGGCTCATCGGCAAGTGAACTTGGGATCAGACGAGAACCTGAAATTCATTAACCTTGGGAAAGATTGTACTGACGAAGAGACGCAGGCCTTCACCCAACTATTTCAGAAGTATCGAGACGTATTTTCTTGGACGTATAATGATTTACGTACGTACGATACTTGGATTATTCAGCACGTGATACCAATTAAGGAAGGCGTGAAACCGTTCCAACAGAAGCTCAGAAAAGTGCATCCTACT
The DNA here is from genome assembly GCA_034641835.2 of Pinus albicaulis. NCBI lineage: Eukaryota > Viridiplantae > Streptophyta > Pinopsida > Pinales > Pinaceae > Pinus > Pinus albicaulis. Next base: position 724,335,054 of record CM076573.1, read on the forward strand.
TTGGAACTGATGATTTTGAAAGAACTTAAGAAGCTGTTGGATGCGCGCATCATCCTCAAGGTTCGTCACTCCACATGGGTGTCAAATTTGGTCCCGGTACGGAATAAGTCTGGGGAGATTCGCTTATGTGTGGATTTCTGGAATTTGAATCGGGCCTCAAATAAAGACAATTACCCGGTGCCACCTATGGAACAAATATTGCAAGTTGTATCTGGATTCGAGATGTTCTCCTTATTGGATGGGTTCTCTAGTTACAACCAGGTGCTGGTAGCTGAGTTGGACAGACTGAAAACTACCTTTCGAACCAAATGGGGGACGTTAGCTTTCAGGCGCATGCCTTTTGGATTGATAAATGAGAGGGAAACTTTCCAACGGGCCATGGATATAGCTTTCTGTGGTATGATAGGGCAGAGTGTGGTAGTCTATTTGGATGACGTCACCGTGTTCTCAAAACACCGGGGCGATCATTTACACCACCTCAAACAAATCTTCGAGAGGTGCAGGAAGTACGGGATTTCACTTAACCCGAAGAAGAGTGTTTTCGTTGTGGCAGAAGGAAATTTGCTGGGCCACATTATAACTAAGCAAGGAATTGTTCTAGATCCAGAGAGGGCGAAAGCCATTGCCCAGATTCCCCCCCCCCCCGAGCAGTAAGAAAGCAATGCAATCTTTCCTGGGGAAGATCAATTTTGTCCGTAAATTCATATCGGATTTCGCCCAGATAGTCAAGCCGTTGCAGGGAATGATAAAAAAGAATGCAGTGTTGAAATGGAATCTGCCAAAGAAGGAGGCCTTCGAAAAAATCAAGCACGCTATAGCTGAAGCTCCATCCCTTCAAAGTCCAGACTTTAACAGAGGCTTTATCATGTATACTTTCGCTTCAGATTCATCTCTTGCAGCAGTCCTCACACAGAAAGACAGCAACAATGATGAACGGCCCATATCCTTCATGAGTACTGGTTTACAAGGAGCAGAGTTGAACTACCCTGAAATCAAAAAGCAATCTTATGCAGTTTATAAGGCGGTCAAACATTTCAGACCATACATTTTGAAAAACCATGTAACAGTCTTCATCCCTCATCCGGCTATTCGCTCACTGCTTGTGTAGCAAGAGCTAGGCAAGAGACGAGGTAACTGGGTGGCGTGCCTGAAAGAGTATGATTTAGAGTTCAAACTAACACACACCGTTAAAGGACAAGGATTATGCCAGATGGCTGCGGAGGCTGCAAGTTCACATGGAGTTGAAGAAGAGTGTTGGGAACAGGAAATCGACATGTATCAGAGTGACCACGTGCCTCAGCAGACAAGCCCTTCTTGGTACTCTGACATTTCAGGATACTTAGCCTAGGGCATCCTGGACCCTGCCCTAACTACCCGGCAGAAACGCGCGATAAGACTCAAAGCTGCATCTTATCAGTTGATCCAGGGTAAGCTTTTCAAGAAACATTACGATGGAGTCATGCTACGCTGTTTCGAACATGATGAAGCACAGAAAATCTTGACCGAGCTGCATGACGGACCAGTTGGAGGTCATTTTGCAGGCGATACCACCGCCCATAAGATAATGCGCGCGGGATACTATTGGAAAACCCTTTTCAGAGATGCACATGCATATGTCCAGAAGTGCATTCAGTGCCAGAAATTCGCAAACCGGGAAGCGCGGCGGGCCGCCCCCTTATTATCAGTAGCAGTGGAGGAACCTTTTCAACAGTGGGGCTTCGACGTGATTGGCGAAATCATACCTCACTCTTCCAAGAAACACCGGTATATTCTCATAGCTACCGACTATTTCACCAGGTGGGTCGAAGCAGCACCTTTACGCCAAATCAATGATCAAGAGGTAATAGAATTCGTCACTCATTCCATCATCACCAGGTTTGGTGTTCCAACTTCCTTGGTTTTTGATAATGCAACTTACTTTTCATCTTTCAAATTGTATGATTTTGCTCTAGAAAACAGTATTGTTCTTAAACATTCTGTGAATTATTATCCTCAAGGAAACGGGTTAGCTGAGTCAACCAATAAAAATCTTATCCGCATCATTAAGAAGACTTTGCTGTCCCACCAGCGCAATTGGCACAATGCCCTTCATAATGCACTTTGGGCCGACCGTGTCATGCCCAAGTCCTCCCTAGGCACCTCTCCATATTTTCTCGTGTATGGAAAAGAAGTTGTTCTTCCTCCCCATTTATCTCTCCCTGCCCTTCAGCTATCCCAAGAATGTCATGGTACCCCATGCCCTACCTTGCAGACTCAGATCGTCACCCTACTGAAGTTGGAGGAAGAAAGACAAAAGACCCGGGAAAATTTCACCATCCACCAACGCCGAATCAAGAGATGGTTTGATATAAAATCCGCATGGAATAAAAACTTTGAGCTAGGGGACCTAGTCCTGAAGTGGGATAAAGCCCACGAAGAAAAGGGGAAACATTCCAAGTTCCAAGCACTATAGACAGGTCATTTCCAAGTTAAGGAGAAATTAGGTCCCCACACGTTTAGATTGCAAACTCTTGAGGGGAGAGTCGAGGTCCTCCCGATAAACGGGCACGACCTCAAAAATTACTTCACTTAGCAGCCCTTAGAGGGCTATCTTGTCCTTGTATCATAGTTTCCTTTTTCGTCCCTTTGTCAAAAAAAAAAATCATAAAATGGAAGGACTTGCCAGAGCCACGCAATAGGCACACTGCAACAGGTTCTATGCTGATGGAAGGCCTTCTCCTGATAGACACGAAGGTGGTAAAAGCTTGCTTGCTACCGGCACCTAAAGGCAGCATATGATCTAGCTCAAGCCATCAAGCGAGGAGCCCACCTAGCAAGTTTGAGAGGGTGTCTGCAAAAGAAAGTGTGATGCAGTGGTAACTAGATCGAAAGGGAAAATAGGTACTCTATGCCACGCCAGAGCATCCGGGAAAAACCAAAGTCCTCATACCAGACCAGGAACAACCTCTCTGCAAGCAAAATAAGTCGGGATCCCTCATCCGTCCAGGCAAAAATTGCCCATCTCAAATAAGTGCCACGAGCACATTTAAATAAGTGCCTCAGGCACATTCAAAATAAGTGCAATAGCACACTAATAAAGGGTAAAGGATTGAGAAAGGCTTCCTGCACAGAGAGGTGATGTAACGACTCCGCAGGGGTACTGACCAGGCTCGCTGGTAGCGAAGCAACGTTCACGATTCCTAAGCAGTAACTTCACCGGGACCGAAAGGTTCCCTGGCAGCGGAGCGACACGATGAGGACAAAATAATCATACCGGACCCTGTAGCTGCCTGGAGATCTCCAACCCTTTCGGTCTGGAGACCTAAAGAAATGAAATTTGGTTAACCAACGCCCGAACAAGCAAGCGGGCTGAGCAACCTCGCAAGGTGCCAAAAGGCTAGGCACTGTTGACCTTAAGGTAAAAGGAACAGCTAGCGATGACCCCCCCCCCCCTCCCTCCCCCCTCCAAGGCTGACTATCGACAGAGACTCTGAGTTCGTCCAATGAATCGCCATTTTTTGTAGCCCCTACAACACCCTCCAAAAACCCCACTTCAAAAAAAATTCGGAGCCCCTTGAACTTAAAGAAAAACTAAGTAAGGAGTCCATAAGGCTAATTCGCTAGGTCGCAAACTTCATTTTCTTTGGAAAACCGCGACTTGCGACCTCGCGACCCCGCAACCCGGAGGTCGCAAGGTCATAAGTTCACGAGGTCGCATACCTCTCGGATCACCCGAATTGCGACCTCACGACCTCATTAAATTCTAGCACGTGCGACCTTTTTATATAAAGGAGGTCGCTAGGTCGCATTTTTCATATGCAGCGAATAGAAAGAAACGGCTCTGACAGGTCGACTGGCGCGCGATTTTCTCGAGTAAGTTGACATTTTTCCTCCTGTTGTTTCCTTTTTGGTTATTCTTTCCAAACCCCTGCATCCCTCAACCTTTAAATTGTCATTTTCCTCAGCCCTTGTTTGCATTTCTTACTTAGGGTTTCCTTCTGATTCCAGTTTCCACCACATTCGCACAACTCATCACAATTTCTTGTCCAGTTTCTCATGGCCTCTTCCCTACTCCAAAAGCTATCCCTTAACCCTGTCTGGACCCATTTTGCCTTGCATTTTTCCATTTAAAGGGAAAATCACTCCACGCTGCGTGCGCCCAAAACCCCCCGGCAAGCCCTAGCGCGACTTGCGACCCAGCGACCTAGTCGCAACGTCGCATCCCTTCCATTTTCCGCAGTCTGCGACTTCGCGACCCAACGACCTAGTCGCAAGGTCGCATCCCTTCCATTTTCCGCAGTCTCCGACTTAGCGACCCCACGACCCAGTCGCAAGGTCGCATTTCCGATTTTTTCAGAAATTTGCGACCCCACGACCCAGCGACCCAGTCGCAAGGTCGCATTTTCATCTTTTTTCACAATCCGCGACCCTGCGACCTAGTCGCAAGGTCACAAGGTCGCACCTTGGCCATTTTCTTACAACCTGCGACCCCGCGACCTAGTAGACCACTTTTCCAGATCTGCCTGTGTCCCAGTTGAAGTAATTGATAAACTGTAATTGTTCTTGTATCATCATGGCATCTTTCTTATCTTGGGATTCTATCATGAAAATGACAGGTGAATTTGAAGCAGATTTGGAGTGTATACCTATCCTCTTAGATTCCAGCGATATGGGACCACCAGCGTCCCGGAAGAAATACAAGCACGTGGCAGTGGAAGATACAGAGACGGACATGCAAATATCCCCACCGCTAATATACAGAGATACCCTTTGCACCTTTTCCAAAGGGGACAGCATGAAATGGTACCATGTGTACCAAGAGTTCACCAAAACGGAATTCCCGGAAGACCTCCCCGATCGGGAGATATACTTAAATGTTAAAAGGTCCAAGCTCCATCTCGCAGGTGCTCATCCGGTAATATTCCCATGCCCACAGATGATGGATTGGATCATACAGAAAACAGATCCCAAGAAGTTCGTGATCAGAGATAGCGAAGGCAAGGCTTTCGCAACGCTAAAAGGCTTGGACGCCCATGTTTATTATTCTTTGCCAGAGCGGGAAGAAGATTTCACAGAAGAATGGGCCATTGCGCATGCAGTTCCTGTAGTCGACACTATAATGAAATGGTGGGAGGAGCCCGAGAAGTTTAAGGTCAAGAAAGACCAAGAATACCCAGTGGCGAGCCTCAGGAAAGTGTATAAATTGGTGGTTGTCTTGCTTTGCAGATTTTACGGGCAGCCAGATGCCACTACCTTCAACGGCTCATGGGAAACTATCATGGAGTACGTCACAGTGTATGGCACCCGTTTCAACTGGGCAAACATGTTGATGACCTCCATTCACACAAATTTATCCTCGGCATTGGCGCCAGATGAAGGAATGCCTTCTTAATTTTATATGGCCTCTTATCTATTGGATGTCGTCTGTTCGAGATTGCACTTTGAGGGATGGGTACATAACTGGGATCCCAAACAGACCCGTGCCATTCATCTACGAACCAAGGTGTTTTGGGAATCCCGGTATAAAACAGACATAGAGCCGATCTCCCAAGTGTTCATCCCTGCTCTATACAGAAAAATGTTCAGCCAAGATGCTCCCTGCATGTCCTGGCGAGCGATGGAGACACTTAGCAAAGTGGCGCATTGGTTCCCCTTTGCCGAATATACAATCGTCCGAGTCTTTGGCTCGTTCAAGGCACCACATGCTCTGCCTCGTTTTGTTACAGACAAAGTGCTCATGCGGGAGGTCTGTTTCCAAATGTCGTCAGGTTTCTCCAGGGTCCTGTCCAGAGGTAAGAAGAAGCCATGGCCCACTCTACCCCTCACTATCGGCGCATAAATAGTTAAAGACTTCAGAGAGGTAGAGGCAGAGGGAGAAGAAGTGAAAAGCTATCACTTTAGGGCTTTAGAATACCGAACATACGACCTGGAGAGGATAGTTCTTGAACATTGCAAGAAGGCTAAATTCAAATGGAACTATCAGCATACTGAATGCCCGGGAGAGGATGAAAGAAGGAACTAGTACAATGCAGATAGACGATTTGCTCCGGGGGCGAACCCTGGCCAAGAAGACCCGGATGACCAAACTTTGGAAGCAAGGGGTCGTGAATTAGAAGGTGCTTCTTCCTCTCTAGCTAAGAAGCCTCGGACCACTACAAGGCAAAGTACCTCTACCCAACAGAAAGAAATAGAGGCCAAAGCCCAGCATGAGAGAGAAAAGAAAATGAAAGAGGATGAGGATAAGCGCAAGAAGAGCTTAAGGGCAGAACAGAAGAAGAAGCAGGCCGAGGAGGCCAAGAAGGAGAAAGAGAAAAAAGAAGCGGAGGCAGCAACTGAACAGGAACTCAAGAAAGAGCTAGACAAGTGGAAGTTGAACAAGCCGCAGCAGCTGAGAGGAAAATGAAGGCCGAATTAGAAGCAGAGCTCAGGCAGAGGAAAGAACATGAGAAGGCTGAAGCCAAATGCCGACAAAGGGAAGAAGAGGAAAAGAAAAAGAAACAAGAAGAGGATGAAATGCTGGAGGATATCGAGGTGTCTCCCCTTGACGTACCTCTGGGCGGTACACGAGCCCCGCTCTCCGATGTCGGTTCCCCCCAGGGGCAAGAGGAGGAGGTCTTCGACCTCACCAGGCTCACATTTGATCAGTTCTCTTTCAAAATTCGGCAAGAGAAGAGAAGGTGCCTAGCGCAAAATCCTTCCGCTGCATCCACAGTCGCAACCGGAAAAGACATAGTCCTTGATACTAGGACTAATCCTGTGATGATAGCATCGGCTGGTACAACTTTCGCTGTGGCCACGGAAGAAAATGTGACTAGAATGAGTAGAGAAATCATTTCTCTACAAAATAGACTACAAGAAGCAGAGCAGCGGGGAAAAAGGGCAGAATAGGAAAGGGCGGCATTGAGAGAGGAAGTTCAACAACTCCAAAGAAAAACTCCCCCTGTCAATGAAGTTCTGCTTGCCATTCTAAAGGAGTTAGACACATTAGAGGCGACCATGAGGCACGTGTATGGGGAAATGTTCACCATAAAAAAATAGTCGCCCCATTGGTAAGAGCGCAGGCAGAGACTAAGCAAAAGCACGAGCAGCTGAAAGAGGCCTCGACTGCCTTGGACCGAATGATGGATTGGACAGCACGGTATCCCCAGGCCCCTGAGTATTTGCCAAAGAAGGATTGGATTCATACGCAGGATGCCAAAGTCCAAATCCGAATGAAAATACAGTCTAAGGATAAGATATCCAAGGATTTGGACAAAGTAATGGCTGCCTACGAACACCTAATTAGCGGCATTGACTCAATGCACACCCTTCACCATATTCCTTCGTTGGGGGCACTGGACGAGGCAAAAACCTGGGATCAGTTAGATCAAGAGATCCAGTCATTTCTGCAGCCCATTAGGCAAGCTGTTGTCACTCCTGATCTTGCAGCATCACGAGAAAACCTGGGCCAGTTTCTTGTCATGCCAGTATGGATTTACACCAAGCTCGCCTCTCTTTCAAACCAAATCTCACAAAAGAAGGAAACTCTAGTCCCAAATGCCCTGGAGTGCATGCATCGGTTGAAAGCGCAGGTTCCTCTAGTTTCCCCCATAGTAGCAGAGTATCAGACCTGGAAATACTTCCTCAAAGGAAAGCAGATTGATGCTCCTGACCTCTCAATTGCGCGCTCATCTTCATAACTCAGTGGCAGTAGGTCGTAGGTCGCACTGCCCAGTAGGTCGCAGGTCGCACTGCCCGGTAGGTCACAGGTCGCAGGGCAACTCAACCGGCGGGCAGGCGAAGAGCCAGGAAGCCCAAAGGGCAAGTTTTGATCTATAAAACCCCCTCCGGGAAAAATGTAAAAGATCTTCTTTTTTTGGACTCAAGAGCTATACAGCATTGTATTGAAAGATAACACTCCTTTTGCATATGAATACAAATACCTGTTGAAACTCCTTTTGGATCTGATGTGTTGTGCGAACACTATGAGTATTTCTATACAGTTTCAAAACATCTTTTGATTAATGAAACTGCACTCTTTAATGGCATCATTCATACATTATGGTTTTCTGTATTTGTGTTAATGATGTTCAGATTGATCGCTTGCTTAATGGATGTTAATGACTTTGTTTATTAGCATTTTGTTTTATCTTTCAGGAAGTAAAGGGGCATCTCGCCATAAAGAACTGTTTCTTTTGTGGTCAGAATAGCCTACAAGCATAACCCCAAAGATGTGTTGTTGACAACACCTCCTTCGATGTGTATGCTTTATTATTTGTCTTGCTACGCATAGTGTTATATACGTGTTTAATGCATCAACCATGTATCTTGTATCATGTGAATAAGTGTGTGTCCGCAGGTTCGATCAAGTTCTTTTGAGACCAAAGGGAAGGTGACTTAAGCGGTAGCCGGACCCACACCCCGAACAGGATCCCTATTCCAAATGGTTTAAGGTCTGATTGGGACTTTCTACCAGGGAGATACCCTACTGTTGGCCGGACAAATTTTCCCATCAATAGAATCTTAATCCGAAATTGCGATGAGAATTTGCTGCAGTAAGATTGAAATTAAAGCATGTATTACCCAAAAGGATGAAGCTTCAGAAAATTCCAGATTAAATAAGGAACGATCTACGGATATCACAAGAGGATATGTGTATTTGATAACTGGTGAGCAGATGCAAAAGTCTAATAAAATTGCATAAAAGGGTACACAATTTTTTTTGAAACCATGGGTTTAAATATCTAAGGAGCAACAGAGGAATCGAATCTTTGTTTATTGTGAATGCATTGTATATTCACTATGGAACTTAATATTCTGTAAATGAACCATGAGAGAAGGTGAAATGGAATGTGAACTTAGCGTTTGGAACTTTGTCATGTTTCGAACCAAGATTTGATTTTATGAGAAATTGTTAGTCAATGGCACAACAGAATGGTGGACGAGTTTGGAACCCAGCAAATGGCTTTTGCATGGCTTTAAAATGGTAAACGATATTGAAGGAAATTGTGTGATAAACCTCCGGCAGTGACATGTAGCACATAAAAACTGCTTATTTCGCATAGTTTCAAAACATTAAAGACCGGTTGGTTTAAAATGCGATTTCCATTGGATGATGGTGAAGTAGATAGATCGTTGTATAAAGATACGTTTGAAATAGATTGTGGGCCAGATCTATGTTGGTTGGCTCTTTGGGGTTTAATTAAAGTTGAATTCATAAATACAAATTGTCAAGAGGAGTATTTTTTATATGGTTTGTAAACGTGAACATTAGAAAAAAAAGGAATAGTTTCTGCATATGAGGTTGCTTACTGTTTGAGGTAGTTTTGGTCTATATTCCATGATATTATGAAATATGAATGTAAGTTTTGGTTTTACGCAGCTATGGTTGCATCAAGTGGTACCAAAGCTGGAAAAAGCTCTTTTGAAGATTAAAGATTTTTTTTAATTAAATTAGCATGCATGTGTAATGGAGGAAGTAAGAGAAGATCAGATATTAAATATGATAAGCAGCAGATACACAGATTTGATGTGTAACAGGCATTTGCAGAAATAAATGAGAACAGTCCATTAAAAATACTAGCGAATGGGACAACAAGGTCATGTAGAGATCTTAAAGGTGAGATAGTGTGTTTTATTTTAATCTGGTTTGAAAATTCTGGTTGCAGACAAGATAAAATATCTAAATAAAGAAAGATCAAGCCTTAAGAAGCAGTGATGGAGGAACTCGTAAAAATTTCTGAAAGAAGGAAGGTGACTGAGTGCAATAGCCAAAGGAACAACAGGTTCAAGATAATGAACCAAAAGAATACCTAGGAAGAGGTCAAGCTCAAAAAGGAAGCTTGATAGGGTATTGAGTAGCAAAAGGAGATTGCTACAAGAGAAGGCTATGTTGCAAATCACCAATTGAGAATTTCTGAGCTCATCAGGAAGATGGTCATGGAGGATCAAAGAAGAGATTCTAAAGAATGCCACAGAGATAAGATAAGTGATGATGATCGAGAGAGAGATATTGCAGTGATGAAAGTACAACTGGAGGTACTACAAGGATGGTTACAAGAGACAGAGAATGAATGTCGAAAGCATGGATGGAGAATGAAGAAATGGGTTAGATGGAACCTATTGCAAAATAAATGGAATGCTAAGCTGATGAACAAGTTTAGAGAACTTGAACAGATAAATATTTCTTTGTTGGAAAAAGAAAGACTCAAAGGAATTGAGTCACAGCAAATAGGATCTGCTGGAAACCATAAAGTATATTGTGAAATATTGGTGTATGAAGAAGCAGACGAGACTGAAAATTCTTATGTTTTTAAAACTAATTATCTGTGTATGATTGCAGGTACATCACAGGATGATGAAAAATATTTAGAGTTCGTTAAGGAGAAGGAGTTGAATCTGAAATCTGTTCAGATTAATGTTGGGATAGAAAGATCTCGAAAAGAAAAGGAGACAGAAGGGTCTCATGGAAATATGCAACAGAATATTGAAACAGAAGAAGAAGGACCATCTGATGATGGGTCAACAACAAGTGAAGGTGTGAAAATTTGTGTAAAGTTTCCAAGTTCTACCCCAATTGAAATTGTCGAGTTATATAGAAAGTTAGATCTTCAATGAAGAGAGTTGGAAAAGGAGATGATCTATACTCAGGGTGAATTGTTGAAAGAGAAAGACAAAGAAACTGTTATGAATGACAGTCAGGAAACAGAGGGTAAGGATGTAAGGATGATTCAACAAAGCAAAGGAGTTCATTATGGTGAACAACAATAGGGAGACATTCATGAAACAAATGATATGGAGGAGAGACTAGCTAACAGTCTCATGGAGAATTTAAATCAGTATATTGATGTGCTGATAAAGGAGTTAAATGAAAACTCAAAGCAGCATACTGATATGTTTCCAGAGGAGGAAGAGGAATTGAGACCTTGTATTTTTAATACTGATAATTCATGTGTTAATTATGCAGGTAAAAGAGGACAACAAATGAAAAATATCAGAGAATCTAATAAAAAGGAAATTATGTTAGCTGAAAACATAGTGAAGGATCATCATTCTATTATGGTGATTGGTACAATGGAGATAACCTTGGAAGCTGGAAAGAAAGATAGTAAAAAATTTATGAGTCTTGAAAGAGACTAAGAACTGCAAGAAGAAGATTTGGTGACTGGATCATCAAATAAGACCATTGGGTCTTGTGATTTTGAAATTGATAATTTCATTGTGTTTACAGGTGTTGCAGAAGGCAATCCATATCTTGGAGTTGTCTTGAATGAAGATGAATTGTTACAGCAGAAGGAACCCATAGATTCCTTACTTAATAAGGAGAGCATCTACAAGGAAGGTTAGACAGTCATGTCTCATATGAAGGAACTTGTTATTGTTGATGACAAGGAGGAGTTGGCTTATCTGATTGACCAAGAGAAGACTGTAGGACAGACCCTTAGAACTATCACGGTGGTGGAGAATCAGAATTCTATTCTGATAAAGGATGAAGATACAGTGTTTGAATAATTTGAATTGATTTCCAGAACCAATCAAGGAGGTGAAGGACAATCACTGAAGGTTGTCAAGGAAGAAGAAAAAGGTTTTTCTTAAACTAAATTGCAACATATTGATGATATGTTTGAAATGAAACAAGTACAAGGGGAATGGCTGAATTTCTTGTTGGAAACATTTGAACAAGTGAAAGAAATTTAGATAATAAAGTGGAAATGTCTGAATTTGTGGAAGAGACAGAAACAGATACTAGTTTTCCAAAATTGATTATGCTTACTAGTATACAAAGAAAGATGAATGAGTATATTGCTACAGTTAAAGAAACAGAAGATAATTTATTTTTGAAATTAAATTTGCAGGTAGTGAGTAGAAGAAGGATGTTGCAGAGGGAGATATCTTAAGAGATATTCAGGAAGTTTGGGAGGCAGCAACAGTATTTGAATCAATGTCCAAAGAAATATTTACAAGAGTAATATTTACAGCAGAAATTGGAAGTAAATGGACAGAGTATAAAAACAAACGGTAGAGTGGTTATCAGTCAGAAGATAACTTGGACATAGAGATTGAAAGCATAAGAAGGTTGATGATGAATATGTCCCAGAAGAAGACAACAACAATAAAACAAAGAAACAACATCAAGGAAAAGACAAGAACAGAATGTGAAAGCTTAGCTAGTGGGAAGATGCAGAAGAAAGTATGGAAGCCTGGACAGTAGCAGCAGATGAAGAATGATGAAGACAATGCAGCTTATGGACAGCAGCAAAACAGAGTATGGGATCCAGGAGGCTAAAGGTTGGAAGCACATGATCAAGATATCATGATTAATTTCTACTTTGGGAGTCTGATGCAGGAGCATCCGACTCAACAATTTCATTGTAATTTAATAGATATAGGGGGTCTTGTATTTTCTAAGAAATTGGATTTTTATGTAACAAATTAAAATGATTTTCTTGGAGTTGAGTGATTTTAATATTTTAAAATAGGATTAATTAAATATTGAGAGGATTTTTGTAAATGTTCTCGAAAGAGAATATGAGAGATTTGAAAATTTATTGTAAATCCTAAATTAGAATTAGTTTCATGAATCTGGGGATTTATGAGAATCCTTAGGGATAAAAGAGAGATTTTAGGATTTGATTGAGAATGTAGTGGATCTAAACCAAAATTGGTTTTAGAATCCAATTGTATAAATTGTAAGCCTCAAGGCATTAAAAGATAGAGGGAGATTAAGGATCAGTTAGTTAAGGCTTTGATTGTAGCCTACAGGCACTAGGAAGAAAGAGGCCACTGATTCAAATATCAGACCAGAGGAGAATTCCTATGTAAATATTGATTGTTAATATAGAGAGAAGATTCCAAATCCATATGTTTTATAAATGTACATTGATTGTTGAGTTATATGAATAAATTAAAGAGATTGCATATTGAGAGAGAAGGAATAAACAGAGTATTCGAATTTTGAAATAGTTGAAGTTTGTGTTTCTGTTATGGTGGATTTGAGTTACAGGTTTTATGAATCTTTGAAACTGTTTGTTCTTAAAAGTTCTAACATTCATTTATAGTTGAATTCTGTGTGTATTTCATATGTTAAAGATTGGGCATTGATCACATAATTGATCGATGCCACTGGAAAAAATAACTTGACCTTTCAAATTGAGGTCCAAATCCGCTTGGATGCATTTCGCCACTATGGGCTGACACTGTATAAAGCATTGCGAAGAAGATCTTACACATTCCATTGTGTCATAAAAAATGAAGTAAGTAATTGATGAAGAATGTTGAGATCCACATCTTGATGTCATATTTGGGTTTGATGTACCAGTGTTTTGCGGATACCCACTTGCGGCTTTACTGCACTTTCAAATGATGGAGATAGAACGTTGCAAAGTGTTCAATACATGAAATGGCGGACATGAGGTACTGTAATGAATCCTAATCCGAAATTGCGATGAGAATTTGCTGGAGTACGATTGAAATTGAAACATGTATTACCCAAAAGGAGGAAGCTTCAGAAAATTCTGGATTAAATAAGGAACGATCTACGAATATCACAAGAGGATATGTGTATTTGATAACTGGTGAGGAGATGCAAAAGTCTGATAAAATCACATAAAAGGGTACACAATTTTTGTTGAAACCATGGGTTTAAATCTCTAAGGAGCAACAGAGGAATCGAATCTCTGTTTATCGTGAATGCATTGTGTATTCACTATGGAACTTAATATTATGTAAAGGAACCGTGAGAGAAGGCAAAATGGAATGTGAACTTAGCGTTTGGAACTTTGTCATGTTTGGAACCAAGATTTGATTTTATGAGAAACTGTTAGTCAACGGCACAACAGAATGATGGATGAGTTTGGAACCCAGAAAATGGTTTTTGCGTGGCTTTAAAATGGTAAATGGTATTGAAGGAAATTGTGCGATAAACCTCTGGCAGTGACATGTAGCACATCAAAACTGCCTATTTCGCATAGTTTCAAAACATTAAAGATCGGTTGGTTTAAAATGCGATTTATGTTGGATGATGGTGAAGCGGATAGATCGTTGTATAAAGATACATTTGAAATAGATTGTGGGCCCAGATCTGTGTTGGTTGGCACTTTGGGGTTTAATTAAAGTTGAATTCATAAATACGAATTGTCAAGGTGAGTATTTTTTATATGGTTTGTAAATGTGAACATTAGAAAAAAAGGAATAGTTTCCGCATATGAGGTTGCCTACTGTTTGAGGTAGTTTTGGTCTATATTCCATGAGATTATGAAATATGAATGTAAGTTGTGGGTTTTTGTAGGTATGGTTGCATCAAGTGGTACCAGAGTTGGAAAAAGCTCTTTTGAAGATCAAAGATTTTTTTTAATTAAATTAGAATGCATGTGTAATGGAGGAAGTAAGAGAAGATCAGATATTAAATATGATAAGAGGCAGATACACAGATTTGATGTGTAACAGGAATTTGCAGAAATAAATGAGAACAGTCCATTCAAAATACTAGCGAATGGGAGAACAAGGTCATGCAGAGATCTTGAAGGTGAGATAGTGTGTTTTATTTTAATCTGGTTTGAAAATTCTGGTTGCAGACAAGATAAAATATCTCAATAAAGAAAGATCAAGCCTTAAGAAGAAGTGATGGAGGAACTCGTAAAAAATTCTAAAAGAAGGAAGGTGACTGAGTGCAATAGCCAAAGGAACATCAGGTTCAAGAGAATGAACCAAAAGAATACCTAGGAAGAGGTCAAGCTCAGAAAGGAAGCTTGATAGGGTATTGAGTATCAAAAGGAGATTGCTACAAGAGAAGGCTATGTTGCAGATCACCAATTGAGCATTTATGAGCTCATCAGGAAGATGGTCATGGAGGATCAGAGAAGAGATTCTAAAGAATGCCACAGAGATAAGATAAGTGATGATGATCGAGAGAGAGATATTGCAGTGATGAAAGTACAACTGGAGGTACTACAAGGATGGTTACAAGAGACAGAGAATGAATGTCGAAAGCATGGATGGAGAATGAAGAAATGGGTTATATGGAACCTATTGCAAAATAAATGGAATGCTACGTTGATGAACAATCTTAGAGAACTTGAACAGATACATATTTCTTTGTTGGAAAAAGAAAGACTCAAAGGAATTGAGTCATAGCAAATAGGATCTGCTGGAAACCAGAAAGTATATTGTGAAATATTGGTGTATGAAGAAGCAGACGAGACTGAAAAGTATTGTGTTTTTAAAACTAATGATTTGTGAATGATTGCAGGTACATCACAGGATGATGAACAAGCTTTAGAGTTCATTAAGGAGAAGGAGTTGAATCTGAAATCTGTTCAGATTAATGCTGGGATAGAAAGATCTCGAAAAGAAAAGGAGACAGAAGGGTCTCATGGAAATATGCAGCAGAATATTGAAACAGAAGAAGAAGGACCATCTGATGATTAGTCAACAACAAGTGAAGGTGTGAAAAATTGTGTAAAGTTTCCAAGTTCTACCCCAATTGAAATTGTCAAGTTATATAGAAAGTTAGATCTTCAATGAAGAGATTTGGAAAAGCAGATGATCTATACTCAGGGTGAATTGTTGAAAGAGAAAGATAAAGAAATTGTTATGAATGACAGTCAGGAAACAAAGGGTAAGGATGTAAGGATGATTCAGCAAAGCAAAGGAGTTCATTATGGTGAACAACAATAGGGAGACATTCATGAAACAAATGATATGGAGGAGAGACTAGCTAATAGTCTCATGGAGAATTTAAATCAGCATATTGATGTGCTGAGAAAGGAGTTAAATGAAAACTAAAAGCAGCATATTGATATGTTTCTAGAGGAGGAAGAGGAATTGAGACCTTGTATTTTTAATACTGATAATTCATGTGTTAATTATGCAGGTAAAAGAGGACAGCAAATGAAAAATATCAGAGAATCTAATAAAAAGGAAATTATGTTAGTTGAAAACATAGTGAAGGATCATCATTCTATTATGGTGATTGGTACAATGGAGATAACCTTGGAAGCTCGAAAGAAACACAGTAAAAAATGTCTGAGTCTTGAAAGAGACTTAGAACTACAAGAAGAAGATTTGGTGACTGGATCATCAAATAATACCATTGGGTCTTGTGATTTTGAAATTGATAATTTCATTGTGTTTACAGGTGTTGCAGAAGGCAATCCATATCTTGGAGTTGTCTTGAATGAAGATGAATTGTTACAGCAGAAGGAACCCATAGATTCCTTACTTAATAAGGAGAGCATCTACAAGGAAGGTGAGACAGTCATGTCTCATATGAAGGAACTTGTTATTGTTGATGACAAGGAGGAGTTGGCTTATCTGATTGACCAAGAGAAGACTGTAGGACAGACCCTTAGAACTGTCACAGTGGTGGAGAGTCAGAATTATATTCTGATAAAGGATGAAGATAAAGTGTTTGAATAATTTGAATTGATTGCTAGAATCAATCAAGGAGGTGAAGGACAATCACTGAAGGTTGTCAAGGAAGAAGAAAAAGGTTTTTTTGAAACTAAATTGCAACATATTGATGATATGTTTGAAATGAAACAAGTACAAGGGGAATGGCTGAATTGCTTGTTGGAAACATTTAAACAAGTGAAAGAAATTTAGATAATAAAGTGGAAATGTCTGAATTTGTGGAAGAGACAGAAACAGATACTAGTTTGCCAAAATTTATTATGCTTACTAGTATACAAAGAAAGATGAATGAGTATATTGCTACAGTTAAAGAATCATAAGATAATTTATTTTTGAAAGTAAATTTGCAGGTAGTGAGCAGAAGAAGGATGTTGCAGAGGGAGATATCTTAAGAGATATTCAGTAAGTTTGGGAGGCAGCAACAGTATTTGAATCAATGTCCAGAGCAATATCTACAAGAGTAATATTTACAGCAGAAATTGGAAGTAAATGGACAGAGTATAACAACAAACGGCAGAGTGGTTATCAGTCAGAAGATAACTTGGACATAGATATTGAAAGCATAAGAAGGTTGCTGATGAAGATGTCCCAGAAGAAGGCTGCAGCAAGAAAACAAAGAAACAACAGCAAGGAAAAGACAAGAACATAATGTGAAAGCTTAGCTAGTGGGAAGATGAAAAATAAATTATGGAAGCCTGGACAGTAGCAGCAGCTGAAGAATGATAAAGACAATGCAGCTTATGGACAGCAGCAAAACAGAGTATGGGATCCAGGAGGCTAAAGGTTGGAAGCACATGATCAAGATATCATGATTAATTTCTACTTTGGGAGTTTGATGCAGGAGCATCCAACTCAACAATTTCATTGTAATTTAATAGATATATGGAGTCTTGTATTTTCTAAGAAATTGGATTTTTATGTAACAAATTAAAACGATTTTCTTGGAGTTGAGTGATTTTAATATTTTAAAATAGGATTAATTAAATATTGAGAGGATTTTTGTAAATGTTCTCGAAAGAGAATATGAGAGATTTGAAAATTTATTGTAAATCCTAAATTAGAATTAGTTTCATGAACCTGGGGATTTATGAGAATCCTTAGGGATAAAAGAGAGATTTTAGGATTTGATTGAGAATATAGTGGATCTAAACCAAAAATTGTTTTAGAATCCAATTGTATAAATTGCAAACCTCAAGGCATTAAAAGATAGAGGGAGATTAAGGATCAGTTAGTTAAGGCTTTGATTGTAGCCTACAGGCACTAGGAAGAAAGAGGCCACTGATTCAAATATCAGGCCAGAGGAGAATTCCTATGTAAATATTGATTGTTAATATAGAGAGAAGATTCCAAATTCATATGTTTTATAAATGTACATTGATTGTTGAGTTATATGAATAAATTAGAGAGATTGCATATTGAGAGAGAAGGAATAAATAGAGTATTCGAATTTGGAAATAGCTGAAGTTTGTGTTTCTGTTATGGCGGATTTGAGTTACAGGTTTTACGAATCTTTGAAACTGTTTGTTCTTAA